>PVKA01006955.1:0-80439 GCA_004027165.1 Ctenomys sociabilis
TTCTATTAGTTCAATGAAATAATAGTGGTTATATTGTTTCATCAATTCTCATGCCTATATCTAGTAATCTGAGCAACTGCGTTGAAGATAACAATATGCAATATAATAACCATTGTTAATTTCCTATCATCTTGCTTTGAAATTCTGTATCATTTTTATTATTTTTTTCTCTTTTTAAAATAAAAAATCTCAGCCGGGCGTGGTGGCGCATGCCTGCAATCCCAGCACTCGGGAGGCTGAGGCAGGAGCATTGTTGTGAGTTCAAGACCAGCCTGAGCTACAAAGTGAGCTTAAGGCCAGTCTGAACTGCATACTGAGACCCTGTCTCAAAAAGACAAAAAAAATAAAATAAAAAATCTCAAAACTTTAATAAGCAATCCAAAAAAGAAAAGAAAATCAGTTGGAAACAGAAACAAACTTTGGAGAGAGGCAAAGGATTGAGAAGGAGGAAGATAAATGCAGGAGAAAAGAGCAAAATTGATCAAGAAACAATATGCGCCTTTACCAGTTCTCCAGAATGAATGTATTTTCTATGTATTTCAATCATAAGCTAATAAAAAGAGGACTATCATGAGAAAAATTGGATTTTAATTATGGAAAGCAATAGCTAAATAGTCCTTTGAGGTCATTTGTAACACAAACCACTCACTTAAAACACGTAGTTTTCTAAACAATGATACGCTGCTTTTCAAGGCCACTTTTGTTTTATTTTGTCTTTAATGTACTCAGTGCAGGGCCTACAGGGTCTCACTGCGCAGATCGGGCTCTTAGGGTCCTCCTGCCGTCAGCCTCCTAGGTGCTGGAACCACAGGCGTGCACCACCCTCCCACACTCACTCCCTGTCTCAGCGCTCCCCAGGGGCAGGCAGTGCCAGCACGCGTGCCAAGCCCCGGCCCCTGAGGTGCTTCGGCGGTCACTTTAATCTGCAGAGCTACCTAGCCAGCGCTAAGACCACTTTTAAACAGGTCTCAATTTATATCCCTGACAATGAAACAAATAAATGTTTCTCTTGTGCATTTGATGAAAGAATAATATACTACTTAATTTAAACATGTATGGAATTAATTTAGGATGTCCTCTCAGTGGTTTGAATCATCTAATAAAAGAGACTCTACTTTCCAGAGAATAAAAAATAGGCCTTTCCCCATTTCCCATTGCTGCATTTCTACTTGATGAAGAAGCATGTTATGAACAGCGTGGGCCACAGGATACACAGCATTAAATATATATATATATATACTGTAACTGTCTTCAGTCACAGCCGTACCATAATGATGTCCAGCTAACCATCCCAAGGAGGCATTAGGGAGACAATTTAACAACATTTTACAGTCAGACCCAGAAAACGAGCAGTTAAAAGAAAAATACCACAACCTAGCAGGATAAATGTCTTCTGGGTATTTGGAAGGATTCGCTGTCTGGCTAAGTTTTTTCAAACAAGAGATTTTACCATGATGGCATGAAAAAAATGAGACTTCCATGGAATGAGTCTAACATAAAATATCTGGGAGTGATGGCAAGATCCCAGTGTGAGTTCATGACCCAGACTTTCCATGTCATTACCATTTGACCTAATTTATATCAAAATTTGTAGGTAATCACTATCACCATAAATGATGATCACATTTGCAGAGGAGTTTATGATCTAGTGAAATTTTAATAAGGATTGTGGGGAATATGTCACTTGATTGACTGGGGCCATCTCCACAAAAGCTATGCACAATCTGAGAGAATCTGAATGCCTTTTTCTGGTCTTCTGGTCTGGGTGAGATGGCCAAGGACCAGGATATATCTTCGGTAGCCATCTGATTGAGAAGGGGGAACTGACTACTGTCACTCAAGTTAGGATCAGAAGCTCCGAAGGTAAGCTAAAAGAAAAAGAAAATTGGAAGAACCATGAGGAATAAAGCTAGCCTAAATCACAACAGCAGTACAGCCTTCCTTAAAAAAAAAAGGCGCTTAGTCCACTGAACTATCTCACTGGCCCATTACTTAGTTTACAATGGAATATCACTGGTCCAAAGTTTCTCCACTTTATTCATTCCTCTGACAATGTTAATTTATGAACTAGCATTGATATTTAGTTCATCTGCACTTATGGCACAAGATCTCATTCACAAGTGGCACAATTGTCCTCAAGTATAAGGACACTACTTTAGCAGCAATTATATCTCTTAGGTTAACAACTTACTTCTTAGATGTTTTCACTGTTTTTGGCTTTGTGCTCACCAGTTTTGATATTTACAAACAGAAAAACTTCTTTTACTCTCCCAACCCTACATCTTAGTCAAAGGTTTTTCCTCCTCCCTCATTTCTGACCCTGATGGGGAAGTGGGAGTTTCAGACAAGGTGTGTGTGCACACTTGAAATGAGGTGCCTGGTTATCAGTGAGTATAAAGACAAATATAAGACAAAGTCATTCCTTACCGCGTTGCAGGGCCCCAAGGCATGCATGACAAAGAGTACTGAGAACCTGAAAAACATGAGCCATTCAAAGATGCACTTAAGCCTGTAACAGCTGGATGGCAGGAAAGTCGTTACTCCACTGTGACACCGCCGCCACGGAGCGTCTGTGCAGCTTAGATGTCAGTCCTGCTGTGGGCTGGAAGCAAGAAGTTTAACAGATGAGGTGTCCCTAAATTAAACCGAAGACATGTTTGAAGAGCAATTTACACTAAAGGAAATGTGGTTCTACGGGAAATAGGTAAAAGAATTGGCAACTGCATGTGCTAATTAAATCCCATGAAATTGTTTTCATGACAATGTACTACATACATTTTGCTAATAATATTTCCCAAAAAATTAATTCTATAGAGTTATATTGCATCTTTAAAGTACTATTGACTTTTAAGAGAAATAACTGTATCTGGTTGATAGTGATGTGATATATGAAAATGCAAACTAATGAATGGACAAAATCCCAAAGATTAAATGGAAGTTCTCTGTCAAAATAGTAGACCATACAGAAATAAGCCCAGCCTGCAATTCATGAATTAAAATCATGATCCCATCAAATACGTTCTGGGATGGATAAGTTTTAATACCACCACAGATTTGTTGAACAAGTTAGTGGTAAAATGAAAAAAACAATTTATTTATTTATTTATTTATTTGATTTTTTTTTTTTTTTTGTGGAACCAGTGATTGAACTCAGGCCCTTTTGCTCGCCAGGAAAGTGCTTATTCCACTGAGCCATCTCCTTGGCCCCTGTAAAAACAATTTAGGAAGAATATACCCATTGAGTGAATTGATCTCTGACAAAATAAGCAACACTGTTTATATAGGAAAAAAGCCTAAAATGTTGTGAGAAAGAAGACAACCATGATAACATTGAAAGAGAGAACACAGTAAGGTATCATTAAAAAGTTCCACATGTCTTTAGATTATTAAAATATTTAGCACTGGCTTTTTTTTTTTAAGTAGCTTTGAAAGCATCTGAAAACTGTACCAAGTACTGAAATTCCTATGCGGCAGACTCGGACAATTTGTGAGCACCATCCTGATGTTGTTCGAGAACAGTGAGGAAGCTTGGCCTGAAAAGACCACATTCAGTCAGGGAAATCCTCTCGATTCTGTTCAAGGTGTAGAGGGGAGAGGGACCATCTGAGAAAGCTAGATGTGAGCAACCATGTCTGTATGTTCACCACTTTGGGAACAGGCTGTGGGGAGAGAAGAATCAACAGGAAGCAAGGGTAAAGTAAAGGACTTAAGGGTGGGGGGCTTTCTGTCTTGAGGAAGCAGTGTGCTTGCGGCCCTCCACATGCGTTGGGCAGATGCCAACATGCTTGCGTTTCTCAGGATGGTGCCGACAGACGTGGATTTGTTATTCTCGTATGATTTCCACCATGCCTGCTGGTGACAGCCGCACCTGGAGGACATGGCAGATTCTACTTTATTCTAGCTGGCGGCCCTGAGGCGTTGCCATCTGGAAGGGAAGGGACTGTAGAATTACCATTGGTAGGAGAAAGCCCAGCTTTAGTTTTTTCAGATGCTCCACACGTACAGGCTTGTGACACTGGAAGACTTTCATTTTAGCTTGTACTTTGAAGCACTCTCTCCTTATATTAAGAGAATCTTCCCAATCTTTGAACATTTCAGGAGCTGTAAGAGCATAAACATGCTCTGTGCTTACAGTCTGGGCCTTCCTCAGATATGCCCAAGAGCCTGCTCAGTTTTCCTGCGACTCCTCTCTTCTCAAGCTTCCCTCATGGCAGCACCAGGGGGCTCCTCCCGAGGCTCCACTCCTCCTCCTAGGGTGACCCACCGGTCTGGGTAGCACTGCAACTCATCACCCGCACCTCTTCCTCCTGCTTCTGCGGAGCCCTGCCGCCCACTTCGCGTAGCCCTGGCGGTTGTTGGCCTTGAACTTCATCACACAGGCAGGCACTGGCAGCCACAGCACCTTGCTGGCCGCTGGGCAAGCAGTGGGGGGAGGGGATCCCACCAGTGGCAGGGAGGCCTGTCACCCCCAGGCTACTCAGAAGCACGAAGGAAGTGGACACAGACCTGCTGCTCTCCACAGAATAGCTGCTGTGTGCCATGGCCCCATGCTGAGCACAGCAGACAGTCGGAAGGAACCTGTAGACTGAGAAGCAGCTCCAGGACCAACTTTCTTGTTTTTATTATTTACTGTGTCCTCTCCACGTAGGCAATAAATACATGTTGCAATGATGCCTTATCCTGGACACCAGGCTGCATTGTCTTAAGCAGATCATCTTTTAATGACCTGAGAAATTTATAGGCACTTCAGTCCTCAGACTTCCATTTCATGATTCACTTTATGTCTGCTATTATTATTATTTTTTTTTTTTTTTTTTTTTTTTTTTTTTTGAGACAGGGTCTCACTGTGCAGTTCAGGCTGGCCTTAAGCTCACTTTGTAGCTCAGGCTGCTCTCGAACTCACAACAATCCTCCTGCCTCAGCCTCCCGAGTGCTGGGATTACAGGCCTGCGCCACCACGACCGGCTTCTGTCTGCTATTATTTTGTTTCTACATTCCTTAAGACTTGTTCATTCTCTTCTTTTATCTAACCTCAATTTCTTTTGTTGTGTTTCTTTTGTGTGTGTGTGTTTCTTTTTTAATGCTGTGTGTTACTTTTTTCAGAATTACAATTTATTTTGTTATTATTCCACTTTGGAAGTTCTAATGTCTAAAGTTCTGCAAATATTTTTTAACATATGTCATTTTGAAGAGTTTACTGACGTCTAGATTTAAAATAGCAGAGTACTAACTAGCAGCAAGATACACACATTTTAAGATATGTAATTGAATTACCTGGAAAACAACTTGCTGCAGAGGAAAAATGAAGTAGATCTCTGAGAATCAGGAGAGGACTCCCAGGAAAACTAGAAATGACAAAGTTACAGAGGAGAAAAGATCAATTCAGAGTCAAAAGTGGAACAGCCTGGAAAATTGACCCTTGGTGGCAGGAAAGGGGACCTTTCTCCACTGACATGAAGTAAACCTGGAGAGAGTCAGCAGCTCCAGAGAGCAGCAAGAGTGACCAGGCCTGTTTTTAGTCCCAAGAAAGGCCATGATTTTTGTAAACTTCAAAAAAAAAAAAAAAAAGAAAAGAAAAGAAAAGAGGAACAGGAGGAGAAGGAAGAAATAAGGAGAAGGAACAGGAGGAGCAGGAGGAAGAGGAGGAAGAAGAGGAGGAAGAGGAAGAGGAAGTGAAGAAAGAGAAGGAGAAGGAGAGAGAGACAAAGTTTGCTCCTGCAAGACAGGCTAAGTTGGAGTAGAAATCCAGTGCAGTGCCTGACATACATGAGAAGGTTTCATTGGAACTGGTTAATTGTTTAAGACTGAGCCACAGAACAACTATAAAACAACTACACATCAGGTTACAATTTGAGAGGAAACAGTCTAGACGTCAACTCGGTTTGAGGTTTGACCTCATATAGGGAAGGACACAGGGTCCTTCCCTTGGCCATGGCGGTTTCAGAAGGGGCTGGCTCTGCAGTTACTGGTGTTAAGGTGAGCTGTCTGCCTGAGAGCCCACCCTTCTCTCCACGTGCAGCACAGACATCAGAGGTCTCCTTACTTTCCTCATCTGGCAACATGAGCAGGGATAAGAAGGCTGCCACAACCTGGGGTGTTCAGAGTGCTCTTCATAGCCAGAAGGTATTTCACAAGCCTATAGGTTGTGTGGAGAAAGCCACAGTGACTGTACACTCAGGAGAAATCATTGATGAACCATACACAATTGGAAAGGCAGGGAAGGCAGGGACCAGAATTCACACAGAAACCTGGTTGTGGTAACAAAGCGGGCTTTAGCAGCAACTCTCTATCCCTTCCCATACCTGGTGCAGTGCGATGCTATAGAAACTAGAAACTGCTCATTTAAAAAAAAAAAAAAACAATTTTTTGTGTTTCTTTCTATATACCAGACGTCAAACTTGGAACCTTGTGCTCACTAGGCAGGTGCTTTTGCTGCTGAGTTATATCCCCAGCCCCAAAAGAATGTTTTGACCCTTTTCCTTCAATATTTCTTGGGAATGTTGGCAGGGGCGGGTCTCTAGTCTCTTCTTTCTTCTTGAACACGGATCCTTAGATCACTTGGCCATCCCAACATACTCTTCTTTCTTCTTAATTTTGCTATCTTTTCTTCTTCTTTACTATTACCTTTCTCTAATTTTATTTATTTTCTCTTATTTCATCATTTATCTTTTTTCTCCTTGTCTTACTTTTTCAAATTTTACTTAATTCTCCCATTCCCCACCCACCTATCTTTACCGGTAATGATCTTCAGTTTTATTAAAATTTAGATAGTTTATTCTGTACACTCCTGTCAAATTAACTTTCAAAGCTGATGGAATAATAAGATAGGTCTATAATACGTAAAAGTGTCGAAAACACAGCTTGGAGAAAAGATAGCTTCCTTGACAGGTGGTCCTGCAAAAGCTAACTGTGCTCCTGTGGAACACGGGAACCTGACCATGCCTCTCCTCTGTATAGGAATTAAGTAATACATGAATCAAATGCCTAAATTCAAACTTGAAACCGGGCCAGCCAGATAGCTCAGTGGACTGCTTAGGCAGACTCAGGGGCCAGGGTTCCTCCTGGCCCGCCCCTGGGCATGCTGAGCTGGCAATTGAGACTTGGCATGGTGGTGCATGCTTATAATCTCAGCACTTGGGAGGCTGAAAACAGAAGAATCATTATGAGTCTGATCTGTGTAGTGAGACCCTGTAGGCCCTGCACTAAATACTTAGCAGCAACAACAAACAAACAAAAAAAGCCTTGAAACTATGAAAAAGCTAGTAGGTACTATGCAGAGTGAGCGCAAGTGTTTGCATAAACATAAACATCAAGGCAGTTTGACCCAAAGGACAGCAAATGGGACTGCATCAAAGAACTTTCTGCGCAGTAAAATAAACAGTCTCGGCGATGGACCTAATGATAAAAGTGTTTTCTAAACTGTGAATTTCATAAATATTGAGAATAATGAATTTTAAACCCCTATAACAAAAAATAATTTCATTTTCAAAAGTGAATATCTGAGTAGACATTTCTCAAAAAAAGAAATTCAGATGTCAAACAAATTCATAAGAAATGTCTCAACTTCATTACTAATCAGAAAAATACACATCAAAATCACCAGAGTTAATATGGCTATTATAAAAAAAAGATATTTAATAACATCAAGCTACTTCCTGATAGTATCAAAACTATCAAATACTGGTGAGGATGTGGGGAAGGAAACTTTTTTTTTTTTTTTGGCAGAACTGGGGATTGAACTCAGGCCCTTGTGCTTGCCTGGGAAGCGTTTATTCCACTGAGCCATCTCCCTGGCCCAGGGAACGAAACTCTTGCATAACTAAGTTGAGAAAAAAAATTAGTTCAGATACTGTGAAGGATGGTAAGAAGATACCTGAAAATATTAAAAACATATACTTACCATATAATCCAGTTATATTATTTCTAAGTGGATAAATAAAAGAAATGATATCACCATACTGGACTCACTTGTATCCCAGGATACAAAGAGAGCCTGGATTTCCATCAATTGATGATAAATTAAAATTTTTATAAGATATAAATGATATTTTGAATCCAGCTGGAAAACATCTTAATATTTGAGAAATGAATACAGTACAAACAATGCTGCATGTCATCTCTCCTAAAGAGATAGTTTTAAAAATTACACTGAATATATATGCATGGATTATGCAGGACATGAATTGCACGGAACTGGAACAACAGAATGTGCTTAGATGGCCAGGGAGATAGCTTGGCAGTCTAAGCACCTGTCTTGCAACTGCAAGGACCCACGTTGGATCCCCTAGTCTTGCATGCCATATAGCCCTAGAACCCTGGGCACACGGTGCCAGCCACCAACACCTGGGGTGGTGGTGCATGCCTGTAATCCCAGCATGAGGAGGCTGAAACAGGAGAATCACTATGAACGTGAGCTGCTTAAAGAGACCCTGTACCAAATAAATAAATAATTTTTTTTTAAAAAGAAGTATGGTTAGAATTGACCAACAAAGATTATGTACATAATTTAAAATATCATTCTCTACTTTATAAGTATACACAATTAATATGTGTATATCAAATTTACTGATGAAAATGTAAATACTTTGATTTGATCTTTATGTATTCTATCCCATAATTTTCTGCAATTAATGTAAGAATAAAAATTTCCAAAAGGCAGTTTTTATAATAATGAGCCACATTAATTTAGTTGGGGTTTTTTGGTATTAAGAACACTGGGTTTTTTTAAAGCAAGGTGTGACTTTGTAATTTTTATTGGGACATATCTATAATGCCTAATGTTTGCATTCCTTGTAGGATATTGGTGCATGTACATAATACACCATAATTCTTATTTTTATCCCTATCCCTTTCCATCCAGCTCTTGATCTACTTCTTTTTTGAAATAAGGAAAAAGTTATTTGTGACAGTAAGGTTAGAATGTGTCATATCTGAAACAATTGCAATTACTCATTAACGGTAACACAACATATACCTGTATCACACAATATACAACTATCATTATAGCTAGGACATCCTAAGATTCTAATCAGAAACCAATATATATGCATAAATCAGTCAGATGTAATGGGAAATAGAGAAATGACTTGAGTATGCATATATAAAGATATTAATATTTCATTTATTATAAACTTTACATTGAAAATGACTATAAAATGTTATTCAATTATTATACTTATTGAAACAATTATAAAATATGAAACTTTTTCTGCTTCCATTTTTTATTTTTATTAATTTTATTGAGAAAAATAGCAATGAGACAATTTCAAAACTGTTAATCTGCTCAGTTTTTGAAACAAAGACATTTCAAAAGTTTGAAAATAATTTCTAACACTCAGTAAAGTAGTAGCATGTCAGCACTCTGGAAGCCTGGGCAGGGGAATCTCATGTTTGAGCCCAGCAAAAGCCACATAGCAGCTTCTAGAGGCCCTCACTGAAAATTAAAAAAAAAATTTTGAAAGGGCTGGGATGCAGCTCAGTGTGAAGACCTAGGAGTGAATCACCAGTATAGAAAACAGTAGATCTAATGTGTTTATTTTAAAAATTTTACATTAAGAGTACATTGTAAAAATAAAAAAAGATCAAGACAAAATATTAGTGTAGTGAGACCCTGAAGTAAATACAAAAAAAAAATTTTTACTTTAATTAGAAATTCAGGTTCATTTGAATCTAGAACATCAACTTGTACCTAAAATTCAAAAAGATATTGTTAGAATAAAACATAGCCAAGTTGTTTTCTTAAAAAAAATTGTTTTCTTAAAAAAATAATGTGCTCTTAGAAGAGGAATATGGCTATAGTGTAATATAAAACTGTTAAAATTGTAGACGTAAAAATTAAGTCTACTATTAATATAACAAATGCTAATATAAGGAATAAAGAACAGTTATAACAAATGAAACCAAGCCAGTGTTTTAGATAAATGGGAAGAAAACTATACATTCACGTTTGGCTAGTGAAAAACAGCATCCATTAGTATATTTCTTTAGGACTATTTAACAGTATGTATAAGAAGCATTAGCATATGTTTAGCCATGAACCCATCCACTTTACTTGAACTTGTGTTAACCTGAGAGGAAAGATTCATGTAGTGCATTTCTATCACCCATTACAGACCTATTTACTTCTTCTTTATTATACTATGATGAATAGAGATGCCAATTACAAAATAAAGAACATATAAAATTCGTGTAGGGGCAAAATTATTATGCTAGATCCACAGTATATGCTATTATAGAGGTATGAGAATTATGATGACTATATTTCTGCACTTCAAAATGTTCAGTACACTTTGTGATGTACAAACAAATTCCAGAGCAAAAAAGACAGAAAAATCTCTTTATAAATGTTTCCATTTTCATGTAACAACTTAAAGAACATGGCCAGGATCATTGGGTTACATTCCTTTCAGCCATGTTTTTTCTCTCATATTGCATTCTCCATTAAAATATTAAAAGTAGGGAGTCAGGAAGGAGACTTCACACTTTAAGCCATAAGCAAGGATTAAATCTAAATGGATTATAAGCCTAAATATATAGCTTAAAACTGTAAAACAATTAGCAGAAAATTGTTTTGCTTTGATAGAGGTAAAGTGACACTGAAAGTATAAGCCACATAATAAATCACATTGGACTTTATCAAACATGACAAACTTTGAAAAAAAAATGTAGCACATGGAAAGCTAGACACAAAGGGAAAACCTTTGTAAAGCATGTGTGCATGTGTGCTTTTATTCAGAATACATGAAATACTCCCTAACTTGATGATAAGAAAACAAAAATTCCTTTTAAATTCAATGACCACTTCACCAAAATAATATGTGCGCAACAGAATTTCACATTCAGGAATGCTGACTGCCATCAGGCATGAGGGAAGGTTTAATGAGAATGAAAACAATGACGCTTCACTCTCCAACTGCTGTAGTGACTAAGGTCAAAATGGAAAACACCCCCCAGTCTTGTTAGGTTGCAGGGGAACTGCAATTCTCATACACTGCTGATTGGACAGTTAAATCAGACAGCCAACTGCGAACTTTGAAGTTTCTACTAATATCATCTGGGTAGCTCAACCTCTCCATGTCCTAGAAACTTATTCAAGAGAAAGAAAAATAAATATCCACCTTGCACTAATGGTGGTTGGACAGGATATTATGTTGGCTTCTAGTACTATAGACAACCACTAGGAAGATAACAAGGTAGAAAGTATTAATTGTTGAAACTGTGATATAGTTCAGCTTTAGAAAAATAAGGTAAGTATACAGCTACACTCTCCTAATTCACTGATTAGAGACATCTGCTATAATAGTGTCTGTAGGTATAATATCATGTATGCACGTGGTATGATACCAAAACATGATGAAAACAGTTTGCAATGTATTAATTATCGAATCTGTCCTGTTAATTTGATTTGAAACTGTCTCATTGCTATTTGTTCCGAAAGAAAGAAAGAAAGAAAGAAAGAAAGAAAGAAAGAAAGAAAGAAAGAAAGAAAGAGCAAAAATAAATAAATAAATATCCACCTAAATATTTATGCAACAGTGTTCATAACAGCTTTATTTATAAAACCAAAACCTGGAAAATAACCCTAAATGTTTATCAACATGTAAATAAGATATAGAAATAAAGTCAGTGGCATTAAAGCCACCTGTAATTATTTTCTTATTAATTTTATTGAGAAACAAATAGCAATGAGACTGTTTCAAAACCAATTATTAGGACAGTTTCAGTAATTAATACATTGCATATTGTTGTCTTTGTAGTGGTTATTCATAGTACAAGATGCAGACATGATGTCCTGTCCAAACAGTATTAGTAGAAATCTTTCTTCTCACTGAAGTAAGAGAAAGTAGCTGTATATCTATCCTATTTTGTATATACAGATACAAAATTATCCTTAATTTATATCTCCTTTTTTTATTTAGTTTTGCCAGAGATGGGTATTGCCATTTAAATATTGTAGGTGAGTGAATTCAGCAAAATATTTCAATATTGTCCAGGATTCCACAATAGTAGTGGGTGTTCCAAAGGACTGTCAATGTCAGAAGTTGTTGACTTGAGCCTTTTACAGCTCAGCATATTAATAGGCCTTTATTTTTTATACTTCATATTTATACTTTTTGTTGGATGATTAACAGCAAGATAAAGCAAGACCTATATAACAAGAAATATAACTTCTGTATCTACCAAGGTCAGTCAAATCCCCTCACGATTTAGCCTGAAACCCTGAACCACAGTTTGTAGATCCTTTATCAGTGTCAACCATGTAGATGAGTAATTGCCTTTACTTGACCAATTTGCTCTCTGAGAAAGCCTGAAAGAATGTTTTCTCTCCATGTAACTCTCCTTAGGCACACTCTACATCATGATCACTTTCCTCTATGGCCCCATAATCCCTTTTATCAGAAAAATTTGAGACATCACTGAGTTACAGGATATTACAGTACAGGTTCTCTTATGTCCTGAGTCCTCACTGACCTTGAAAGGCTAGGGCTAAAATGTTGGCTGACCTTGCAGCCCTTCTTTTTCTCTAATATTTGGTCTTCAAACTTAAGCTGTTAACCCTCTAGAAGAGAAGCTTAATTATACTATTATCGTATAACATAGGAAGTTGAGCTGAACCTCACTATCTGTCTAAATGTCAAATATCTTAGACATAGCATGGAACAGGTATTTTTCATCAAGTATTAATACATTAAACTTTAAATCCCTATAGAATGTGAAGAAAAAATTTTAAAAATTAAAAAATAGGAATAAACAATTACATATTTTTACACAGAAATTTAGAAATTTAACCACATAAAGCATTGTAGCAGGACAGTCCTATACATGACAGGGTCAAATCCATACATTTATATGCACAAGACAGGTAAGGCAAAGATCCTAAGAATCTTCAGCAGGTTTTTGAAACTAGCAGTTCATTGGTAGGATTCTCACCCCGACTAACTATATATGCTGATACCTGTGAACTAAGCAACTGCACTGAAGATAGCAATGTGTAATGGTAAGGTCATGCCTGGAATGCCTGTCATTCTGGGCTTCTAAATACTTACTACTTGTCATGTTGTATCAGTTACTGCTGTACTGCCTCTCAAATAAATGTTCGTTTTAAAAAAAGGGTAATCAATGAAAACAAAACCCACTTGTAATTATGAAGATGCAAGGAGACTCTTTGGAGTGATAGCCCATTATTTTGATTGTGGTGATAGTATTAAAGGTACATTCAGATAGGAAAATTTATCAGTATCTATTAAACATGTATAATTTTAATATACATGTTTATGCAACTTTTATCTTAGTAAAACTGTTCTTATAAAGTAAAAAAATATTTTTAATTTCCTCTAATATAGCCTTTAATGAGTAGGAATTACTTTCTGAATCATTATAATATAGGATTTTATGTATATGGTTATTATTACAGTTAATTTGTATTCCATTGTAACCATGTATTAACAGATATTTAATATTTTAATTGCTTGCTGTGTTTATCATTAAACCTTTGTTTTACAGTATTTTTTCAATTCTTGGGAATCATTCTGGTTTGCTGTTGTTTTCTTGGTCTGCTATTTTGAAGATGTATAGGCAATTAATTTTCTAAAATACTCCTACATTTCTTTGTTGGATGAACCTTACTTGAATAAAAAGTTGGGGACATAAAGAAAATTGAAAGTATATTTTGCAAGTACATTGCTTAAGCATAGTTTTCTTTTTTTTTTTTTTTTTTTTTTTTTTAGATAAGGGTCTACAAGATGTTCAGGGTCTCACTACTAGATTGGACTCATAATGATCCATCTGTTTACAGCCTCCCAAGAGCTGGGATTACAGGCACAGGCCACCACACCCAGTCTCAATTGCCATCTCAGCACACTGAGGGAGGGCCAGGATGGCAGGCCCAGAGATCAAACCCCCAGCCCCTGCGCCTGCTTGCAGGTGCTTTAATCCACAGAGCCATTTGGCCAGCCCTCTAGGCATAATTATTCTTATTAAATATTAACACATAATTCTTGGCTTAATTTATTTTGTCTGTTTTAAAAGAAATTAAACTATTCTGACGATGTATTGTGTTTTCAGGAGAAGCCAGAAAAAAATAAAGTATAGAATTGCTCGTGTGATTTTCAGGCACAAACAGGGTTTCATGAGCACAGTTCTGGGCAGCAACACTGCTGAGGCACATTGGTCTCTGTGTCCTTGAAAGTGGAGAACCAAGGTAAAGAGGAATCACAGAGGAGCCTTCCCCTGGTCCTGTGAATACAGGAAAGCGTCCCTGCTGCATATAGATTGCCGTGGACAGCTAGGGAGTTTCACACAATCATAGGCTCTTTCCTCACTAATATTTACCCTCTGAGAAAATCTGACATTTCCTTCAACAGAACAAGGCCTAAAACACTGCTCATTTGGGATTGCCTTTATCTTGCCCATTTTAAAACAAATCTGCTAGAGTATCGTTAATATCTGATGGCATTCCTTGTACGGACAGTTTTCCGTAGGTCTATGTCCTCTGAACTATAGAACAGACATGTCAGGTTGGGTGGAAACCCTAGCCTATGTTTACTTTGTTTTTTTGTTTTTTTGGTTTTTTTAAATTTATTTATTTATTGCAGTGTCTCGCTACACATCACGGACTCTTTTTTTGCGGGGGGGGGGGGGTAGCTCAGCCCGCCCTGGGGGAGGGGCTGGCACGACATGTGGTGCTGGGGATGGAACCACGGTCCAAAGCTTGCCTAAACTTGCCAAAGCAGGCGCTTTAGACCGCTGAGCTATCTTGCCAGCCCCTATGTTTACTTTGACAACTTTTTTATCCATTGATTCCCCTCTGCCAGATCCTTGACAATAGATTCAGAGTTTGCCAGTGTTATATCCCTTCTCCCTCTTTCAATGCAAAATTTCACTGCACATGTATTTCACATGTCTGTGGCAATGTCTCCATGTAATAAAATATTCTTTATTATATTTATTAAATATCATGCGTATATTTTAATGTATCTAATTAAAAGAGATTCAGACTAAATTTCTCTGAAAAACATCCAAATCCTGCAGGCCTGAGAATAGCTAAAAGAACCATCTGCAGCAATTACTAGAACCAATGTGTCCACATAAATAGTGTGAAAATACATTCTGGAAAATTATAGAAAGAACAAAAGCAGGTAAACACGGTGAAAATGCCAGAGAATAAAATACTTATGCAAAATATGAAATGTGAAAGTAAGAGAAATGTACTGTTGGATTTGATAGCATGGGAAGGTTTCTAAGGTTGCTGTCGCTGCCTGCAGATGTGAAAGACAGCACTGGGCAACTGTCACATAGCATCTGATAAAGGATGAATGCCATATGCACGACGTCCAGGGCTGTCTTCTCTCACAGGAGCACACAGCAGTGCCCACACCTCCCTGAAATGCTGCCTTAATCGCTTATTTGTCTGACCTAGTTCTGCACAGATGACACCAATGAAATTCAAAGCCAACGTGCTTGTACCCAAGCGAATCAGAATTAAATGACACTATAAAATTCTCACATATAATACACTTCATCCTCCTCACAGAGCTTGCAGGTAGAGAATGCTTGCCATACTTTGATTCCTTGCATGAAAAGATTAACTAGATATCTACCGTAAGAATTTTTTTTTTTTTTTTTTTTTTTTTTTTTTTGCGGAACCAGGAATTGAACTCAGGCCCTTGCACTTGCAAGGGAAGTGCTTATTACACTAAGCCATCTCCCTGGACCCTACAGTAAGAAGTCTACCAATGCACAAGTGAACATAAATAGCAGTAGCCTCTATGTAAATGAACTATTATGTACTGTATGTGTTTAAAGAACCATTACCAGACTTTGTTTGAAGAAAATTTTGCGTTAGCCTCGAGTTACAAAACTTAAGCCAATAGTATGGTCTTATTTTTAGGAACCATCATTTGATCCTATGCAACAATAGAGGGAAAAAGGTGAAGAGTGGAGTTGAAAGAAAATTTTCAATTGTAATGCAAGAGCTAGGGAGCTAGCTCAGTAGAATAAGTGCCTGCCTGGCAAGCACAGGGTCCTGAGTTCAATCAGGACAAATCAGATAAAAAAAAAGTTCAATTCAGACAAAAAAAAAAAGTCTGAATTCTAAAACAAGAAGCCAACAAAAAGGAAAACAGAACCATATCTCTCCCTTTGAATAAAGAAATATTATCAAAATAAAGACAAATTTAGCTAGGACAGTTACTGAGAAGAGGAGAAGGAAAGCAAGGGCAGCAGACACGTAGGGAGATGCTGCAAGGATTCACAGTTAAACTTGGAATCACCAATACTGATAAGCAGAAAACCGATCAATATATAAATGCACTTACTGCATGTGAATAGAATTCTGGTCAGGGTCATTGTTTCCACGTCGTGCAGTCAAAGTACAAAGGGGGAATACAGCACCAATCATCAGATCTGCATCCTTGCTTACTCTCTGTTTCATTTTGAAAATACAGTCAGAATCGTAAGTGGTGCAAGTAAAAAGGGAAAGATGGAGGAGCAGAAAGGTAAGACCCAAAATACTCCACCAAGAAGCTATTAGAAATGATACACAAATTCAGCAGCATAACAGGATACAAAGTCAATACTCAAAAGTCAATAGCATTTCTTTACACAGATAACAAATACACTGAGAGGGAAACTATAGAAACAATACCTTTCACAATAGGGCCACAGGAAATGAAATACCTTGGAATTCATCTAACTAAAGAAGTTAAAGATCTTTTCATGGAAAATTATAGTAATCTGAAAAAAAAAGAGATCATAGAGGATTTCAGAAAATGGAAAGATATACCCTGCTCCTGGATAGGAAGACCCAACATCGTGAAGATGACCATACTCCCAAAATTGCTGTACAGATTCAATGTTATAACTATCAAACTACTAACAAAATACCTCCCAGAGCTAGAGAAATCATTTTAACAATTTATTTGGAACCAGAAAAGACCTAGAATAGCAAAGCCAATCCTAGCCAACAAACACAAGGCAGGAGGCATCACAATTCCTGACTTGAAATTATACTACAAAGCTACTGTGATACAAATCAGCATGGTATTGGCAACAAAACAGACCTGAGGATCAATGGAATAGACTAGAAGATGCAGAGGCCTCTACAAACACAGTCAACCACTTGATCTTTGACAAAGGGGCCAAACATGCTTACTGGAAGGAACATAGCCTCTTTAGCAAATGGTGTTAGAAAAATTGATTCTCTACATGTCGAAAACTAAACTTGACCTAGCTCTATTACCGTGCACTAAGCTAAAGTCAAAATAGATTAAAGATATTAACATTAAAACAGAGACACTCAATCTCCTGGAAGAGAAAGTAGGAGAAACTCTTGAGGACATAGGGGTAGGTAGAGTTCGTGAACAAACGTATTCACACGGGAAACACTTGAAAGATTAACAACTGAGACCACCTGTTATTGAGAAGTTTTTACACATCAAAAGAAATTACCAACAAAGTGAAAAGACAACCCACAAATTTTGAAAAAGTCCTAACTCATAAGCACTGCTCTAGTATTTATAAAGAATGAAAAAATATCAGGGCCCCTAAATTTAAAGACCCAGTCCAGAAATGGGCATCCAAGATGAACACACACTTCTCAGAGAAAAAAATGAAAGAAGCAAATAAATATACGAAAAAATGCTCCACATCACTAGTCATCCATGAAATGCAAATTAAAACAGCACTGAGATACCATCTCACTCCAGAAAAAAACAGCTATCATAAAGAAATCAACCAACAAAAAATGTTAGAGAGGTTGTGGGGAAAAGGGAACCCTTCTCCACTGCTGGTGGGAATGTAGACTGGTGCAACCATTATGGAAATCAGTGTGGAGACTCCTTAAGAAACTGGGACTTGAAATTCCATTCAAGTCAGCTATACCCCTACTGGGAATTTTCCCGGAGGAACTGAAAACATCATATCATAGGGATATTTGTGTACGTATGTTTATAGCAGCACAATTTGTGATAGCCAAATCTTGCAAACAACCAAGATGCCGGTCACATGAGGAATGGTTGAAAAAGATGTGGTATTTTTATACAATGGAGTATTACTCAGCTGCAAAGAATGATAAAATCGAAGCCTTCATATTTAGGTGGATGCCATTTGAAGACATATTTATAAGCAAAATAAATCGGACCCACATGTGCAAGTATTGTATAATCTCCCTAGTATAATGCAAAAGAAGAATTGCAAATAGAAATGTATAACAATTAAAAAGAAAGTGAGAACTTGAGGACTGGACAATGAGGAGAGGGCAAGGAGAAATGCTGAGAAACATGTTAGAGGCAAGACTATTCACTTATATACACTAGATGGGTAAGACAAAGATCCTGAGAAACATCAGGAGATTTTTTAAACTTGCAGTTAACTAGTAGGATTCTCACCCCAACTAACTATATATGCTGATACCTGTGAACCAAGCAACTGCACTGAATCTAAAAAAGTGTAATAGAAAGGTCACACTCCAAATGCCTGCCATTCTGGTCTTCTAATTATGCACTTCTTCTCATGACCATACCAGCTATTACTATACTGCCCTTTTTTAAAGGGTAGTAAATGAAAAGTAGAACAAAAAAAAGTCACAAGACAGTCCTGCTACAATGCTACTATGCTGTATATGGATGGATTTCTAAATATCTACACTGACAAGGGATCTACAAAGTGTGGTACAAGTTAGTTGAATGACAATGGAGTGCCCACCTTTGACAGGTGTAGACAAAGGAAGGGGTATAGAAAGAAAAAATCACGATGTGTGTGTATAGACAGTACAGTTGGGATAGATACAGCCGTGCTTCTACATAATTCTACGAGAGGCAAGATTTGCACTAATGGTGGTTGGACAGGATATTATGTCGGCTTCTAGTACTATGGACAACCACTAGGAAAATAATTAATGAATTTTTGATATAATGCAGGTATAAAAAATAAGATAAGTAAGCAGCTACACTCTTAATTTACTGATAAGAGACATCTGCTAAAATAATATCTGTAAATATAATTATCATGCATGCACCTTGTACGATACTAAAACATGAAAACAGTTTGCAATGCATTAATTTATCGAATCTGTCTTGTTAAGGTGTCTTGAAACTGTCTGATTGATA
Source organism: Ctenomys sociabilis (assembly GCA_004027165.1). NCBI lineage: Eukaryota > Metazoa > Chordata > Mammalia > Rodentia > Ctenomyidae > Ctenomys > Ctenomys sociabilis. Next base: position 19,107 of record PVKA01006955.1, read on the forward strand.
TTTGTACTTCAATAAAATAAAAAATAAATTAAAAAAAGTTATTAACTGATGCAAAAAAGAAAAAACACTGAGGGTACTTGACTGACCTTATCTGATACAAAAGTTACATTTCTTGTTATATAAGTCTTGCTTTAACTCGGTCTTAACCATCCAGCAGAAAAGTATAAAAATGGAGGAAATGAAAAAAAAAGTAAAATCATATTAATATACTGAGCTGTGAATGGCTCAAGTCAACAACTTCTGTGGAGAACCCGCTTCTATTGTGGACTGCTGATCTGTGTTGGATTGTTTTATTAAAATATATATATAATTAGCCATCCATATTTTGAAAATCTGTAACATATGTATCGTTGTATGTTACCTTGTTTATGTCATTTTTTCTCTTTGTTTTTGCTTCTATTTTTCACTCTTCAAGTTAAAATACAACACTTGATCTTAGCCAAAAGGCCAAGAAGTGATCAAGTTAAAATACAAATAAATAAATTTTAAAAAATCAAGAGGAACAACAGAAGTATCTCTGAAAAAATCCTAAGAATGGGTTAAGTCGTAATCTGAAGTATCAGGCAGGAAGTCCACATAGTGTGCCCTTGTACTGTGTGTGGATGTGATTTTGTTGTTAACTAGAGTGGCTGATCTAATTCTTCCCATCTCTTTTCCTTCCCATGGAGGAACCTTGTTTATGTTTTACTATTTAAATCTTTGATCCACTTTAACTTTAGTTTTGTGCATGATGATATACATGAATCGAACACTTAGCCTTTGGTATATGGAATCCTACACTGATGGCTGTTCTATGGATACATGGTGGGAAGAATTTTCTCACAGAGCACTAGGAAATCCCTCCATGAGCACCAAGAAAACACTGCATGCAAGTGGACCCTGAGATCTCATATCTCTCCCAAACTTCCTGTAAGATACAGAAATAATCATCAGAAAGTTCTTCTTGGCTTTCAGGGTTTTCACAAAAGATTAATTCAAAACACTATAACATTTAAGCATCAAGGGGTATAGCTCAGGGGCACAGCACCTGCCTTGCAAACACGAGATACTGAGTTTAATTCCTGGTACTGGGGGGGAAATATATATATATATATATATATATATATATATATATATATATATATATATATAATTATTTACATATATATATAATTTACATATATATATAATTTACATATATATATAATTTACATATATATATAATAATGGCTATCTGTGAAGATATATATATATATATTTCTGAAAGCCAAAATATATATCTATTTTTTTTCTTCACAGATAACCATTTTTCAGAGACCTTTCTAAATCTGTATCTTCTTAAATAAAGTTTTTACTTCTTTTGTGAGTTGATTCCTAAGTATTTCTTTTCTTTATGTTATTGTGAAAGGTGTGGTTTCACTAATTTCTCTCTTGGTACAAGTGCCCTCGGCCTCCTCCTCCCTGACACAAAAGGAGGCTGGCTTGGCAATAATTCCAAGCTTCAACACTGAAGAGTTGGTGACGTTGGACAAGTTTCTTAAATTCTGTCTCAGTTCTCTCTTTTCGAAAAAGGTTTTATAAGGTTCTGGGTGCTTCAAGAGACAAAGAACATCCATTGTTAGATCTATTCATTGAAAATTACAGTACTCTAGAGAAAGACATCAAGGAAGACTTCAGAAAAATGGAGAGATATTCCTTGCTCATGGATGAGAAGAATCAACCTTGTGAAAATGGCCATACTCCCAAAACTGTTATGTAGATTTAATGTAATCCTGATCACATTACCAAAATACTATCATTACCAATCCTGATCAAAATACCAAAATACTGCTTTCTCACAGATCTAAAGAAAAATTTCTACAATTCATCTGAAAGCATAAAAAATCTAGAAAACCAAAAAAATTGTGGGTAGCAAAGGAAAGACAGGAGTTATCACAATCCCTGACTGACATGAAATTATGCTATGAAGTTTTATGATAAACTCAGCCAATTACAGAAAAATAACAGACCTGAAGATAATAGAATATATTAGAAAATGTATACATAACTACAAACACATTCAGGCACCTTATCTTTGACAAAGAAGTCAAACATGTAAACTACAAGAAAAAAAAAAGTATAAACTCTAATAAATGGTGCTGGGAAAACTAACTTTCTACATGCCAAAGGCTAAAACTAGATCATTTCATGCACTAAAGTCAAATGAAACAAATATCTAAATATTAAAACAGAAATACTAAATCTACTGGGACAGAAAGTAGGTAGAAACCTGGAAGACATAGGGGTACGTAGGCAATGCATGAACAAAAACCAAACTGCATGAAAAATATTTCAAAGAATCAACAACTGGGATCTCATCTTTTCAAAAAGTTTCAGCACTTAAAAAGAAATCACCAACAGAATAGAAAGAAAACCCAAAAATTGGGAAAATTTTTAGGAAACTATCAATCAGACAAAGGACTTCTATTAGAACATAAAAAGAATTTTTAATCAAGTGCCCAAAATTCAAAGAACCAATCAAAAAATGGGCATCTAAGATGAATATAAACTTCTCAGAAGAAATACAAATGGCAAATAAATATATGAAAAATGTTCAACATCACTGGTTATTCAAGAAATGCAAATTAAAATAATACTGAGATTCCATCTCACCCCAGGAAAAAAAGCTAATATCAAGAATCCACCAATAGATCCAGGGGCCCAAGACCCAGCCCAGCTTGGCCAGTGAGTGAGGGCACCAGGCCCTCCACGCCGCAGGGACCTTTCCCAGCAATCCCCTTTCCCAGTGATTCTGATTCAATCCAGGGGCCCCAGATCCAGCGCAGCTTGGTGGGCACCAGAATCTCATTACACACTAAGGCTATAGCTGCACCAAAGCTCTACACCAAAGGTTAGAGGTCAGTGCTATACAAAATGACAAAGACAAGGAGAAAAATGCAATCTCAATCCTCAAGTCCACCATGAAATGCAGAAGACACTAGCTCAGTTAATTGAATGAATTAACACATACAGAAGCAAAGGAACAACAGAAGAAAGGTATAGAGGAACACAGATGAGAAGTAATTCCTGACATAAAAAAATAAATATCTGAATACATAGTATCTGAAATACAGAATCAAATGCAGAAACATCTGGGGAAAACCAATGCTCACCCAGAACAAGTGAAAAGAACACCATTCCAGCTGAAACGTATGAATTAACAGCATCTGAAGCAAAGAAACAACAGCAGAAAGGTCATGAGGAACTCAAAGCAGAAATAATTTCTGAAATCAAAAAAGAATTATTTGAAAAAAAAGAATTCTTTCAAATCACAGCATCTGAAATACAGAAACAAGTCCGGCAATATACAGAGGACACCCAACTTGAAAGAAACTCCACAGAAAAAGAATTAATAACAACCTCAAAAGAAGACATGGATAAAAAATAGAGGAGATCAGAAATATGATGGATTCCTTGAATGAGCAATACAGAAAAGAAATAGAATGCTGAAACAGAGTCAAAGAGATGTAGAACTAAAAATAACAATCATGAGTCTACAAAACCATTTGAGTGAAAGCGAAGATGGAGCTTAGATCTTGAAGATGCTGGTACAGCTAGTGAAAAGGTGAGAAAGGATCTCTTAAACACAACAAGAATGCAGGAAAAAATAATCCATCATCTGCAAGATGACACCAGGATGAACAATTTTATATAAATTGGCATCAATGAGAATGAAGGAGTCAATAAAAATGACATAAAAGAATTTGGGGAGAAGTAATCACACAAAACTTCCCAAATATGAGGAAACAACCCAACATTCAGGTCACCAACACATACAGAACACCAAAAAACTTCAACCCAAGTAAAAACACACTGAGACATATAATAGTCAAGATCCCAGAAATCCAACACAAAAATAATATACTGAAAGCTGCTAGAGAAAAGAAGCAGATCACATTTAAAGGAAAATACATCAGAATTGCAGCTGACTTCTCTACACAAACCATGAAGGCAGGAAGAGCATGGAGCAGAGTTCTTCAAGTCCTGCATGAAAACAAATTACAGCCCAGATTATTATACCATGCAAATCTCTCAAGTTTGATGGAGAAATGAAATACTTCCACAACAAAGAACAATTAAAGAATTTCATGATGACAAAGCCATCCCTTCACAGGCTGCTGAAAGATGTTCTAGACAGAGACCACAATGACCAGAACTCCATGAATAACAATGGAAGGAACCCACTAAACAGGACAGACAATTAAACACAGGACACAAAGGAGTAAACACCACCAGGTAAATAACATGACAATCATAAGTCAACACATTTCAATTATAACCATCAATGTAAATGGACTCAGTTGTCCAATTAAGAGAAATAGACTGGCACAGTGGATTAGGAAACAAAATCCAACAATATGCTGTATACAAGAAACACACTTAACTCAAAAGGACATTCATAGGCTCAAAGTCAAAGGATGGAAAACAATACTACATCCCCCAGCACCTGAGAAAAGAGCAGGAGTAGCAATTCTGTTCTCAGACAGTCTCAACTTCAAACCAAGAATGATCAAATGACACAAAGAAGGCCACTATATATTGGTCAGGGGAAAAATTCAAGAGCAAGACATAACACTAATAAATATCTATGCAGCAAATACAGGAGCACCCAACTATGTAAGACAAATCTTAATGGACATGAAAAACTTAATGTGCAAGAACACAATCTTAACAGGAGACCTTAACACCCCCTTATCTCAAAAAGATAGATAAACCAGACAAAAAATTAGCAACAAAGTAGCAGAACTGAACCAGACCTTGGAAGAAATGGACCTGCTGGACATTTACAGAGTGTTCCACCCAAACACAGCTGAATACACATTTTTTTCAGCTGCACATGGGTCATTTTCCAAAATAGACCACATACTAGTCCAAAGGTCATGTGTAAGTATATGCAAGAAAACAGAAATTATCCCATGCATATTATCGGACCACAGTGCAATGAAACTGGAAATAAATGACAAAAGAAGCCAGAAAAAAACAATAAATTCATGGAAACTAAACAACAACCTACTCAGCAATCAATGGGTCACAGAAGAAATTAAACAAGAAATTCAATATCTACAATTCAATGAAAATTCAAACACAACTTTTGGGAATTTATGGGATGCGATGAAAGCAGTTCTTAGAGGGAAAATCATAGCTATGAACTCACACATTAGAAAAAGAGAATGGGAATAAATAAACACCCTAACGTTTCACTTCCAACAACTAGAAAAAGAGGAGCAAATGAAACCCAGAGTGCAAAAACAAGAAGAAATCATAAAGATTAGAGCAGAAATTAATTCAATTGAGATGAAGAAAACATTTCAAAGAATCCACAAATCAAAAAGCTGGTTCTTTGAAAGATTAAATAAAGTTGGTAAGCCTTTAGCCAACCTCATCAAGAGGAAAGAAAAAACTCAAGTTTTTTTCCTTTTCAAGAGGAAAGAAAAAACTCAAGTACATACAATAAGGAATGAAAAAGGTGAAAGCACCACAGACCCAGTGGAAATTCAGAAGATTATCGATAATTACTTTGAGAATCTTTATGCTCAGAGAGTAGAAGACCCAGAAGAAATGGACAAATTCCTCGAAAGATACAAATTACCAAAATGAACCAAGAATATATAATAACTATCAATAAGTCAACAACAGCCAACGAAAAACGAAACGTAATAAAAAGCCTACTGACAAAGAAAAGTCCAGCTCCTGATGGATTCACAGATGAATTCTACAAGAAATTTATAGAAGATATAATCCCTATACTCTTCAATGAAATTGAAAAGGAAGCAGTCCTCCCAAAATCATTTCTGGAGACAAGTATTACACTGATTCCAGAACGAGGGAAAGACACAACCAAAAAGGAGAACTACAGGCCAATCTCCCTCGTGGACACAGATGCAAAAATACTCAATAAAATACTAGCAAATGGAATACAGCAAATCATCAAGATCATACAGCCGGGCATGGTGGTGCAGGCCTGTAATCCCAGCTCTCGGGAGGCTGAGGCAGGAGGATTGTTGTGAATTCGAGACCAGCCTGAGCTACAAAGTGAGCTTAAAGCCAGCCTGAACTGCAGTGAGACCCTGTCTCAAAAAGACAAAAAAAAAAAAAAAAAAAAAAGAAGAGCATACACCATGGCCAGGTAGGATTCATCCCAGGGATGCAAGGATGGTTCAATATTCGAAAATCTATAAATGTAAAAAAAATATATTAATAGACTGAAATAAAAAAGAACACATGATCATCTCAACTGATGCAGAGAAAGGTTTTGACAAAGTCCAACACTCATTCATGTTCAGAGTCCTACAGAAAATTGGAATAAATGGACGCTACCTTAACTTGATAAAAGCCATTCATGACAACCCAAAAGCTCATGTAATCCTAAATGGGGAAAAACTGAAATTTTTTACTCTTAAATCAGGTACAAGACAAGGATGTCCTCTATTACCCCTCCTATTCAATATAGTTTTGGAATCATTAGCAACAGCCATTAGAAAAAAGGGAGAAATAAAAGGAATAAGAATAGGTAAAGAAGAAGTTAAATTATCACTATTTGCAGATGACCTGATACTTTACTTGGAAGACCCCAAAAATTCCACCAAGAAACTATTACAACTGACAAAGAAATTAGGTACCATAGCAGGATAAAAAAGTCAGTACTCATAAGTCAATAGCATTGCTCTACACAGCTACCAAGCACACTGAAAGGGAAACAATACCTTTTACAATAGCACCACGGAACATGAAATACCTTGGATGCACTTAACCAAGGAAGTCAAAGATCTTTTCACAGAAAATTACAACACCCTAAGAAAAGAGATTATAGAGGATTTCAGAAAATGGAAAGATATTCCCTGCTCCTAGATGGGAAGAACCAACATCATGAAGATGGCCATACTCCCAAAATTGCTGTACAGATTTAATGCAATCCCTATCAAACTGCCACCAACATACCTCCCACACCTAAAGAAATTGTTCCTAAAATTTATTTGGAACCACAAACGACCCAGAAGAGCAAAGGCAATCTTGGCCAATAAAGATAAGGAAGGAGGCATCATAATTACTGACTTGAAATTATACTACAAAGCCACTGTGATAAAATCAACATGGTATTGGCAATGAAACAGACCTAAGGATCCGTGGAACAGGTTAGAAGACACAGAGGCATCTACGAACACACTCAGCCATCTAATCTTACTGGAAGAAAGATAGCCTCTTTAACAAATGTTGCTGGAAGACCTGGCTTTCTACATGCCGAAAACTAAAACTTGACACAGCTCTATCACCATGCACTAAGCTAAGTCAAAATGGGTTAAAGATCTAAACATTAAAAAAGAAACAATCTCCTGGAAGAGAAAGTAGGAGGAACTCTTGAAGACATAGGTGTAGGTAAAGAGTTCATGAACAAACATATATTTGCACAGGAAACACTTGAGAGAATCAACAACTGGGATCAACTCTCTTGAGGAGTTTCTGCACGTCAACAGAAATTGTCAACAAAGTGAAAAGACAACCCACAAATTTTGAAAAAATCTTAACTAATAAGCAATCAGACAAAGGTCTGCTTCTGAAATATAAACAGAACTAAGATATAACAGGGCCCTCAAATTTAAAGACCCAATTCAGAAGTAGGCATCTGAGATAAACACACACTTCTCAGAGGACAAAATTAAAGAAGCAAATAAATATATGAAAAAATGCTCCACATCACTAGTCATCTGTGAAATGCAAATAAAAACAACACTGAGATACCATCTCACTCCAGAAAGAATGGCTATCATAAGGAAATCAACCAACAACAAATGTTGGCGAGGTTGTGGGGAAAAGGGAACACTTCTCCACTGCTGGTGGGAATGTAGACTGGTACAACCATTGTGGAGGTCAGTGTGGAGACTCCTCAAAAGAGTAGGACTGGAAATCCCATTCAAGCTGCCTATACCCCTACTGGGAATTTTCCCAGAGTAACTGAAAACATTATATCATAGTGATATATGTGTACCTGTATTTATAGCAGCACAATCTGTGATAGCAAAATCTTGGAAACAACCTAGATGTCCGTCACATGAGGAATGGTTGAAAAAGATGTGGTATTTCTATATAATGGAGTATTACTCAGCCATAAAGAATGATAAACTTAAAGAATTTATATGAAGTGGATGCCACTTGAACATATACTTGTAAGTGAAATAAAAAAGACACACATGTGCAAATATCATATAGTCTCCCTAGTATAAGAAGCAAAAAGCAGAAATACAAATGGAAACATACAACAACTAAAGACAATTGAATCAGATAGGGAAAACTGAATGTCATATGCTGCAGGGTACTAATCAGCTTTTCTTCTGGATGGCTAACAACCTAAGTTCACAGATCAAAATTGGAGAAATAGAAGAGCCACAAGGCCAGCCAACATTTTGACCCTAGCCTTTCAAGGTCAGCGAGGATTCAGGGCATAGGAGAACTTGTACTGTAACATCATGAAACTCAGTTGTGCCCCAAATTTTCTGATCAAGAAAATTATGGAGCCACGGAGGAAAGAGATTGATGATATATAGTGTGCCTGGGGAGAGTCACATGGAGAGAAAACTTTCTTTCAGGCTCTCATAGAGAGCAAACTGGTCAAGCCATGACTCATCCACAATGATGACACAGACAAAAGATCTACAGAGTAAGGTACAGGATTACAAGATAAACCCTGAGTTCACTGACCTCATCAGAAGCAAAAACTGCATCTTTTGGTATATAGGTCTTGCTCTATCTCGGTCTTAACCATCCAGCAGAAAAGTATAAAAATGAGGTATACAATGCAGGGCCATAATAATAAGTTGAGCTGTAAATGACTACAGTCAACAACTTCTACAGATAACTCACTATTATTATGGAATGCTGCACTGTGTTGGATTGTGTCATCCAGTTGAAGCACCTAAATTGGTTTAATGACAATGGAGTGCCAATCTTTGACAGGTCTAGAGAAAAAAAGTGGTATAGAAAGGAAGAATCATGATGTGTGTGTGTATAAACAGTACAGTTAGGATAAATATGCCATGCTTCTGTATTCTATGAGAAGCAAGATCTGCACTAATAGTGGTTGGACAAGATATTATGTCGGCTTCTAGTACTATGGACAACCACTAGGAAAATAACAAGGTAGAAAGTATTAATTATTGAATCTGTAATATAATTCAGGTATAAAAAAATAAGACAAGTAAACAGCTATACTCTCTTAGTTCACTGATTAGAGACATCTGCTATAATAATGTCTGCACGTATAATATGTATGCACCTTGTACAATACCAAAACATTATGAAAATAGTTTGCAATATATTAATTTATTTAAAAAATTATAATTAATTACATATAAAAATAATAAAAACTAATTTTTTAAAATAATAAAATAAATAAATAAAGAACTCTTATAGTGAAAAATAAATATATATGTATATATATATATGTCTGTATATACAAAATAGGATAGATATACATCTACTTTCTCTTAGTTCAATGAGAAGCAAGATTTGTACTAATATTGTTTAGAGAAGATATCATGTGTGCATCTTGTACTCTGAATATGTACTACAAAGAACAATACGCAATGTGTTAATTATTGTAACTCTCCTACTAACCTGTTTGGAAACTGTCACATTGCTATTTCTTTCTCAATAAATTTAATTTTTAAAACAAGAAAAAAAAAAAAAAAGAAGAATCCACCAATGACAACTGCTGGCAGGGTTGTGGGGGAAAAGGAACCCTTCTCCACTATTGGTGAGCATGTAAACTAGCACAACCACTATGGAAATCAGTGTGAAGATTACTCAAAAAACTATGAGGAGAGGTCTCATTCAACCCAGCTATTCTGCTTCTGGGTATTTTTACAGAAAAGCTGAAAACATCATACCACAGAGATATATGTGGACCCATGTTTTTAATAGCAAATTTGTCAGAGCTAAATTCTGGTAGCAACCTAAATGCCCATCATCTGAGGGATGATAAAAAAGATGTGGTCTTCTTATACAGTTTCAGTAAGAAACTGAAAGGGTAAATAAGATACAAAAATCTACAATAGACGTTGTGAAAGTGAAAGAAACTGCTCAAAAGGAAAAAACAACTCAGATGGGGGAAGGGCAAAAGAAGATAGGGAAAATTAAAGAAAAATATATATGTATATACACAAGATAGCTAAGATTATTGTACTACTAATTTCTATTAGATCAGTGAATGTAACAGTTAGTGCTTATATTGTTTGATCGATTTTGCATGCCTATATCTGGTAATCCGAGCAACTATTTTGAAGATAATAATATATAATAAACATTGTTAATTTTCCATTATTTTGTTTTGCAATACTGTATCATTTTTATTGTTTTCTTCTCTTTAAAAAAAAAAGCTTATTTTTTTTAATAGACATAGAAGAAAAATGCCTAGCTTTATGCCTGATGGGAAAAACTGCTTTACTGTCCTGGTGAGGAAGGGGTGGGAGCCATCCATTTCTCTAACATGGTGACCATCCAAGAGTTTCTCTGCTGTAAGCAGTCTCTGTCTTCTTTGAGCACAGATCCCACCCGTCTCCTTCTCTGTCCTTCCGTAGATCCAGCAAGATCTGCATTCATGCCCTGGACAGTGATCCCAAAACCAGATGCCGGAAACCTGGTTGCTGATGCCCTTTCTCTCCATGGTACCAGGTCCCGGCCTCCCAGCTGCCCTCTGCAGTACGATCCTGGTCCGCCAGCCCAGGCTTCTGCACTACCTCTCTTAGTCCACGCCTCCAGCTCCCCTTTGCATCCAGACCAAGGAGTCCCTCAGCTGCTTCTAGCAATGCTAGTTTTGGAATCTCAGTTTTTGAAGTCCCTGCCCTTGGGCAGGATGCCCAGAATCCTCTAGGATGAAACAAGAGGCCAGGAAATTATCTGCATTCCCAGGAATGAGACTTCAGATAGAGTCAGAAAGGTTTCCTTTGGACAGCTTGCTCTCAAAAAGTGAAGACTGTACATCATCTCTTCAGTCTTCAAGGCCTATGATCAAGTTCGAGTTTTCCTCATCTAGGTCTAAGGCCTAAGAACAGATAATAAAGAACAAAGAAAACCGTAAGAAAATAAATCACTTATTTTTGCTCCATCTTCACAGCACCTTTATGTGGTGCCTAGTATAAAATGAAATTCTTCACACCCAGAGCTTTGTGAGCACGTGATGATCCTACCCTTGGAAGGAGCGTGAGACCTCTCCGCGAGTAGGAAGTAACAAAAACATTAAGTACTAGGGCCAGCGGTATAGCTCCGTGGACTAAGCGCTTATTTAGGTAAGCACAGGAACCAGGGTTTCCGATCCCTGGTTCCTCATGCCGCGCCGGCCCCGCCTTCGGTGCGCTGAGCCGGGCTGTGGAGTCCACGGTGGCCCACGCCTGTAATCCCGGCCCTAGGGAGGCAGAACCCAGAAGGATCACTGTGAATGTGGGCTGCACAGTGAGACCCTGTACAAAAAAAAAAAAAAACATTAACTACTGTTATTGTTTCACAATAATCTCATTTTTAAGTGAGGAACTCTGCTGTTTACCTTTTATTAGACTTAGGTCACTGCTCTCTTCTCAGTCGGGCTAAGCTATGTGCACTAGCTTACCACAAATCATTAAACAGATGATAGAACAGAGAAAAAAGGGGATGGAAAATTGGTTGGATTACTTTATAATCCATGAAGAAATGTCTTTGTAGCACATAAAACTTGATCTTATAATGCTCACTTTTATAACCATCTAAATACAGGTATGCCACAGGCCAGTGAGGTCCTTCGCTTTTATCATAGTGCTACTGATCTTGGTTAGAAAAGTAATATTACATCATAAGAAATTATGAGATTTAAGTATTCACTTCTGATGTTATTAACCTTATGTTCACATACTTCACTCTAGATCTTCAACATTTATCTTTACGAAAACAATAAGAAAAAAAAGAAAACTACACATCCACTGAACTTTATGACGGGTAATGCTGGGAATACTTCTAATCATTAACCCACTTAAACCACCACAAAGTCTTTAGGGGCTTCATAAAGTCATCGCAGAGAAAGTAATTTGCATGGACTGGATATCAGGCAGAAGGTTTAAAAGCAACTAAGGTCCAGTATTTTAAAAAATTTACAGTTGAGGGCGGCCTGCCAGTCAGCTCACTCGTTTAAGTGCCCGCTTACGCAAACAGGCGCAGGCTACCGCATTTCGACCCCCAGCTCCACTTGCCTACCAGACCCGCCCTTCAGGCAGCCTGAGCCAGCCTCCCCCCAAAAAACTACAGTTGAATGGCTGTTTTTCAAAATGCAAATAAACTGAGCTACTAAAACAAAACTGAGGAACTTATATTCTCTCCAGAGAAAAAGAGACACAGAGAGAGGCAAGAAAGGAGAAGGAGAGAAAATATAGAGAAGACAATGTCAACAATAAAGATGAAAAGAAAAAACAGAAGGTAATGTGGCAGTGTAGGGCAAGAGGACAGCAGCCTCCAGCAAGGAATTAATTCTTTTTTAGGGGGGGAGGGAAGGGGGCAGAACCGGGGATTGAACTCAGGCCCTTGTGCTTGCCAGGGAAAGGAGTTAATTCTGAAAGCAAACAAGCTACCCGCTCCTGATGAACACCTTGTCTAGTTAAGGTTTGCTATGAGTTGCTAGGCAACCTTATGTCATGTGTTAGTAACTTCACAAAAGTACAAATAAAGGACAGTTTTGTTGTGAAAAAAGGGGGGAAGGAAAAAAGTATTTCTATGTATACACAAGAGAGTTAGGATAGATATACAGCTACTTTCTCTTAGCTCACTGAGAATAAAAGTTTGTACTAATATTGTTTAGACAAGATATATGTCTGCATCTTGTCTTCTAAATTACTATGAAGACAACAATATGCAATGTATTAATTATTGTAAACATCCTATACTAACCTGTTTTGAAACTGTTTCATTGCTATTTTGTTTTCTCATTAAAATGAACAAAAATTATAATAATTAAATTACAAAACCTAAAAATAAATAAAAAATAATAAAATAAAAATTTTAATTGATTAAAAAATTAAATAAATAAAAGGAATTAATTCTGAATGAGAGAAAACGTCGAGAGTTCTGAGCTAGGTACTGGTAGAGTGCAGAGCATAATCTGGTTCAGAGACAGCAGGAAGCAAAGCAGAGACACCCCGTTAAGTCTCACCAGTCAGAAATTAGTAAACACACAGAAAGGTATTAAGAATCAAACATCAAGTACTTGAAGTTCAGAAGAGTAAAGGTGAGGTTGGGTTTCCTTTCTTGGGAAAAAAGGATAAGAAAACACAGGAGCAAGAAAGCAAGAAAAAACATGACATACAGGCTTCATCCTTGCCGGGTAGTTGAGTGAGCCATATGCCTAGCAGAGAGGACCAGAAAATGAAAGCATTTTCTCCAAAATCAGGAAGAAAAAATGTGTCTCAACACTTCTGTTCAAGATACATTGGTGCCCCAGTTTGTGAACTCAATTTGTTCCATCATTGTGGAAAAGATGATTGTGTTTGTGTTTATAGGGAGAGATGGTCATGTTTATGTTTGTCACCTAAAGTAGAATTTTCAAACAAGAACAAAATTTTGCCACTTTTGTTTGTGAACCCAATTGTTCACAAACAAAAGTGTTCATAAGCCAAGGACCACTCTCAAAACTAGAGAGCTATCATGCAAAAAAAAAAAAAAAAAAGAGGGGTGGGGGGCAGGGAGAAAGCTCAGTAGAATAAGCACTTACCTAGCAAGTGCTAGTCCTGAGTTCAATCCCCAGTACCTCGAAAGAAAGAACAAAAGAAAGAAAGAGTTGGCCAAATAGCTCAGCAGATTAAAGCACCTGTTTAGGCAGATGTGGGGCTGAAAATTCAATCCCCAGGCCTGCTGTGCGGGCCCTGCCCCCAGGACTCACTGAGCCTGCAATTGAGACTGGGCATGGTGACACACACTTGTAATCCCAGTTCTTGGGAGGCTGTAAACAGGCAGATCATCTAGTAGTGGGACCCTGAACACTGCAGACCATTCCCTAAAAATACACACACACACACAAAAAAGTTAAAGATGATTTTAAAAGATTTAAAATCAGCCTTTAACTAGATCCATGTGATAGATTAACTAAAGGTCAATTTGTAACACCCAGCTGAATTGAATCAGTATGGTGCTGGGTGTGGAAGACCCAGCTGACAATTGTTGCCAGCAGCATAAAAGAAGAACTGGAGAGGAAGATGGTATGCTGTTGACTCTTCTGGAGAAGCTTGTCGTGCTGGTTTCCCTTCTCTGAACTCAGCCGTTCTCATCATCAGAGGAGCTCGGTCCCTGCTGCTGTTCTCTTCAAGGGAGCTCTAGCCCTTACCTTGTGCATCACTTCTTGATCCAGTGCAGCTCTCACGGCTTGGTGGCACAAATCCTTCGCCTCACTGCCACGGACCTGCTAGCTTCCACCACTGGCCTGTGGGCTTCCCAGTGCAGATCCTGGATACAGACTTGCATGAGACATTGTCGCGGGCGCTACTGGACTCATGAAGGACATTGCCTTGGATCCAGGCTCTCAGCTGGATGCTTTGGGTCTCTGTCATGTGGGAAAGTCTCTTGAACTCCTCTGCATTTGCCTTTTGGAGTGAATATTGTAATGTAATCCTATCAATTATGTGTCCAGTATTAAATCTATTTCCTTCCTTATAAACCCTGACTACAGCAATCCATGTTTCCCATTCTGTCCTAAATTCACATCAAGGGCCTGGGAGATGGCTCAGTAGAATAAGCACATGCCTAGCAAGTGCAAAGGCCTGAGTTCAATCCCTGGTTCCATCAAAAATAAGTAACTAAATAAAACTCACATCAAAATGGATCAAAGACATAAAAATAAACACAAATACACTGAATTTACTAGAAGAAAAATGATAAAGCTCTTGAAGACATACACATAGGCAAGGATTTCCTGAACTGAGCTTCAATTCCATAAGAAATATTAGAAATAATAAACAAATGGAATTATACATAATTTTAAATCATCCTTTAACTGTGGACATCCAGTATTCTGTCTCAGCAATGAGAAAAATAACTAAGACACCTAGTGAAGAAAGATTCAGCTAGTCCCTGAGAGAATAGTAGACCGATTAAACAATAGGATTATACATATCTTCACAACGTGAGTTCAGTTTTATGATGTCTTCTAACATATGACATATTGGCATAGTATTTTTTTATTGATGTACATCTTCAATACATAAAAAGTATATTCATCTTGGGAAAATTATATATATATATATATATATATATATATATATATATATCACATCTTGATTTTTTAAAATTTCCTTTTCTTCCCCGTGTTCTCTTCTTTCCCATACTCATGTGGCTGTCATGTTTTTCTGCTCTCCATACATTGAGTTAGGAGTTCACTGAAGCTGGCACATAAGGATCTCATGATCTGCTACTGTATGACTCTGGAAGAGCTCATCTTGCCCATTAAGTAAGTCATCAGTTTTCTCTTCTGTAACCTATAGGTAATAATAGTTTCTAGCCCAAGAGGGCATTGGGAAGATCAAATGAAATGCTGCATTTTAAGGATTTACAAACAACAGTCAATAAATGCAAGTTATTTTGACTGGCCAACAAGAAAGAGTGACTTGAGGTGCCCCACAGAGAGCAGTGGTATCACACATCAGTGGTAAAGATACTTCAGAGCCTCGTTTGGCATATAAAGAGTTAACAGTCAGACACATAGCGGGCATAGCTCATTGGAGCCACGCTCTTATGCATCAGAGGGCTGGCCAACATGATTTCATTAATTCCTAATATCACACAAACAAATCAAAGAAAATTCAGGGGATATTAATGAGCTGAGAGGCACCCAAGGTTACAAAACTGAAGATTCAGAGGACTTGATAACTAGTGGGAGAACCCATAAAAATGTGCATTTAAAAGAGACAGTTATTAACTTTTGGGGGGCAGCAAATAGCTCAGTGCTCTAAAGCACCGGCCCAGGCAAGCTTAGACAAGCACAGGGACCACAGTTTGACCCCTGGCACCACATGCTGGCCAGGAGCTGGCAAGAAAAAAAAAAAAAAAACAGAAAGCCTTTTTGGTACTTTTTAAATGAAATTCTGAAAAAGGAACAATAAAAACCAGAAGAGTAATATAAGTTAAAATCAAATACAAAACTTAAATTCATAAATTTTGAAGAGGATGAACCAAGAGAAAATGAAAGAGGAGAAGATATGATGCAGCCATACTAAAGCAGGGACTAAGCCGGGCGTGGTGGCGCATGCCTGTAATCCCAGCACTCGGGAGGCTGAGGCAGGAGGATTGTTGTGAGTTCAAGACCAGCCTGAGCTACAAAGTGAGCTTAAGGCCAGCCTGAACTGCATAGTGAGACCCTGTCTCAAAAAGACAAAAAAAAAAAAAAAAAAAAGCAGGGACTAGTGACTGGCCTCAGCATGCTGGGTCTGCATCTGACGAGTGTGTGGAGCTCAGGAAAGCGGGCCATATTACTTCATCTCTGCTTCCTCATCTGTAATGCGAGAATAGAAAAATTGCCTGAAGATTTTTGTGATAAAGGAAAAACAGCGGGTCTACATACACCTTATACACCTCAACTGCCTCTGACAGTTGGGTGGGAATGACCCTTTCATGGATCTTTAATGGTACCAAGCTTAGAATACTGATACTCACCATTTGTCTCATCTTCCTGAAGATACCGATGGAGGGAGTTCTGCACCCAAGAGTAGTAACAGAGGTGGGGAAGGAAGTAGAGTAGAAAGTAGTGCTCCTTTTTTATTTCTTTTCTCAATTTTGCACACATATACCTCGTAATCTGAACAACTAAACTGAAGATGACACTATACACTACAACAAATGCTATTGAATTCATATTATTTTAATGAAATCCTGCATTATTTTTAATTATTACTGTTTTTTATTCTTTAAAATAAAATAAAATCAATAAAATCAAAAACTTAAAAAAAAACACTTCCCAAATACTAAGATCAGAATAGTCCAAAAATTCTCGAAAGCATTGCTAGAAGCTAGACAATGGAGCAAAGCATGAATTTTGAAAGAAAAATGTTCAGATATGAGTTCTATAAATACCTTAATGAATAGTGGAAGTACAAGAAACTTCTTATATTAAACTGTATAAATTTCATTACTGTTAACCTATTAAATATACCAAGAAAACCATCTCTGCATCAAAATAACACATATTTCCATCATCCTCAAGAGCTTCGTGAATGTTTCTTCCCCCATCCCCTTCACAAGGCAAATGTTCAGTCATTTCTAACACTACAAGTTAGGATTTTTTCTCTTCGTACTAAAAACTGAACCTAGGGTCTTCACACTGAGCTACAGACCCAACTTGTTTCGTGTCCTTCATATTGAGACACGTTATTATGGCTAATGTGTTAAACTGCCTAGGCTAGGATTGAACTTGTCATCCTCTTCACTTACCCTGCTAAAGTGCTACGATTCCAACTCCAAGTCACCATGCAGAGCCTCATCAGGATTTTTAATACAATTGGTCATATTATGTTTATAATTCCCTTATGTTTTTATACCCAATTCTGAAATGTCAAGGGAATGAAAGATCTGCGTGCACACACACATACATACACACACACACACACACACACACACACACTGCATCTATGTATGCACACTCATTTCAAAGTAACATACATAGAACTTTAGGTATCCTCTTTTGCCCACTAAGCAACTACTGCCTTATTTTTGTGTGACAAATAGATTTTACAGTAGAGATTTGCATGGAAATTCTGGATTGGATTTTGTTAGTGTCAACAAAAGCACTACAAATTTCAATTTTTAGTTGTTGTGTTAGATGGGAAGGTTATACAGCTTAGACCATTGTGTTTTATATACTCACCTATTTGTCCTGCCCATGTCCTTCCTACCCACCAAAGTTTTAACTCCATCCTGTGTCCTCCCTGGTGGGATTTGGCTTTCTTTACATGTATTCATATTCTGCTGAGGTCTTAAAGCCCTTGACACTGATAGACACCTGCAGTTTCTCAGACACTTTCTTAGCCTACAGATCTCTCACAGAGCGTACACAGACATCTGACTGAATTCTGGCTCTCTGCACAGAATCTGGGTACTCCAAGCCAACTACTGAACCTGGAAAAATAATTTTATCCTTTGGAGGAGTAGTGGAGATTGGAACCAGAGCATTTATGCTGAGGTACAATCCCAGATCTTTTTCTTATTTCGTGAGTCACACTAAATTGCCTGGGCAGAATTTGAATTTACAATCCTCCTGCCTCAGACTACCACAATGCTGGTATTAGAAGTGTGTGCCATATATATGCTCATATATAACTTCATTTTCACTTTTAAAAATGTTTATTTCAGTACTAGAGCTTCAAACCCAGCCCCTCTTCCCAGCTGCATCCGCTGGCCTTCATAAACTTTTTTTTTTCTTTAGTTTGAAACAGAGGCTTACTGAGTTGCTGAACTACCCAGGCTGGGCTCAATCTATGTGGTGGGGAATGAAACAAGGTCTCACTATGCCATTTATTGTAGGTTGGCCTTAAACTCCCGCCCTCCCAGGGCAGAGGCCTGGGATTGGATAAGAAGAGCAAGAGTGGGCAGGGCGAAGGAGCCAATGAGAAGGGTGCAAGTGGGTAGGGCCAGGCCATGAGCCTTCCATAAAAGGAGATGCTTGCACCGCAAGTCTTGCTGTCACCTCTAACTCCTTTTTCTTGTCGCTGACGTTCCTATACCTATAGTGAGGGTCCTGCCACCTGTTTACTCTGGGTAAGTTTCAGACCCTTTTACAACTGCATCAGTGCGAGAACACATGGTTCGAGGTGATGGAAAACCTCACCAAGCGGCCCCAGTAGTTCCACTCATGACTTACACAGCAGTGTATTTGAAGGCTGGGCTAGTGGAGGTGCTGTTTGGTGCTGGTGCTGCCCCATCGTCCCACCCTGTCTACACTCCTCACTGTTTGGGCACTTCCAGGGCAAACACTGCATGAACCTACTTCCTCCAGCCCCACACTCTCTGCCGAGACCTCAGAGACTTCCTGCCCACTCTCGCCTGCTCCCTATTTAGACCCTGATGAACAGCACATCCCCCTGCTCAAACCTGTGATATTCACCTGCTTCACGTGAGTCAGTGGTATCCCGAAAGCAAGACTGAGTTCGTGCTATTTGGATAGCCTTATTAACAACAAGATCTATTCACGATGAGCAGAAACCTGGATGATGATTTCAGCCAGCTTCCAGTGGGAGGTACTGACCTGGAAATGGGAAGGGTACCCAGAGCAAACGCGAGCTTCTTGGGAGGGGTCTGGGTATTGCCTGGCTGTCCAGCCAGTGGGTAAAGCATCTCCACTTTGCAAGCAACCTACAAGGCTGACTTCACTGTGCATTCTGGTATCCTGAACTCCTGCCCAACAGGCAGCTGGGTGTCCATACGGGGGACTACACACTGCTCTTCTTCCAGGTTCTGAGACAGCCTCTGCCCAGGAGGCTGTCCACCGCAGGACGACCCAGCGTGCTGCAGATATCCAGGGGGCTGCAGCTGCACTCCAGAGCACCAGGAGACAAGTACCTATAGTTGAGTTGCGGGATGCGAGTACCCAGCTACCTGAGCTACAAGACACAAGCACCCAGGTGTCTGAAGTTGAGCTACAGCACACAAGCACCCAGGTGCCTGAAGTTAGGGTTGATGATGCTACTACCCAGGCGCCTGAGGGTCAGTACCGTAGAAGTCGGACTGCCTGAACAAGTTCATGAAATTATGAAAGTGTTTCCTATCCCAGAGTGAAAGCCAGTCAGGGGATCAAGTGGGAATCTGAAAATTCATTTTTTGGTCTCCTGCCCTTGCTGAGGGAAGAATGGATAAGGTATCTTTTTTCACTACTGTCATGTAAATTTTGCAAATAAAGATTTACAAAGCTGTATTAAAGAGTCACATCTCAGATGTGTTAAGTGGAAGGTAGGGAAAACGGAATGACCTGTTTCTGCAACAGGGAGCGGCTGTTGGGTGCTGGCCACCCCAAAAGAAGAGCTTCCTGCATTGCCACTGCTTGGGCCGTAATAGCCCTCAACTCTGGGGCCAGAAGCTGTGCCCCTTCACCAAGTGATCTGTACTTGCAGTAACTTGCTGACCCACTAGCAGGCCTTATGCAGAGCCTCTTCCAGTGTGATACTAGACGAGGTAAGGCGACTTGGTATGCAAAAATATGTTTGCACCCATGTAGTGGCTGGAGCCCAGCTGAATTTGAAAGGCACCATTGGTGTTGCTGCGGCTGCTACCCCCAAACTGGAACAACTGAGGGAAGGGAAACAGGACTGTGGTGCTGTGGTCCTCAAGGTTCACTCAGGTTACCCGAGCTGCCGCGATATTTGCTGCAAGACAGATACAGGCAGTCCAGGATGTCTTGCTTACCGGATCCCACCTCAGGTTGCAGCCTAGTCCCGTAGCACAGAAACAGCAGCCCCGATCCTGTGCATGGATCTCAGAGATCCTCCTGACTCAGCATTCCGAGTGCTGGGATTACAGGTGTGCACCACCACACCTGGCTACCGGGGCATGACACACGAGGCCGGGGATTAAACTCAGGTCCTTGTGCTTGCCGGATAGGTACTCTGAGCTATCTCTCCAGCCTCTGAATATGTCTTGATTCTCTTTTTTTTTTTCCCCCAATGCCCTCCTCTCCTTTAAATCCTTCATCCTTTGCTTATTCACAAACCCATTATGATGCTTTTATCATTTTTTTCTTTTCCCTTCCTTTTCTCTCTTCTCCCTCCCTAATTCCTCTTTCCTTTAAAATAATTTATTTTACAGTATCTTATACATTTTTGTCCTTATTTACATTTTCAGATTCTCACAATAGACAATGTGGTATCTACACGAGTCCAATTTATTTTAAGAGTATGATCTCAAGGTGTATCTGGGGCTGGGGAGATGGCTCAGTGGAATAAGTGCTTCCCTGGCAAGCGCAATGGTCTGAGTTCAATCCCTGGTTCCACCAAAAAAAAAGGAAAATCAAGGTGTATCCATTTATAAAAGCTTTACCTCTCAAGCTTATCCTCCTTTATGGCTGAGTAATACTCGTATTTCTTAAAAAAACACATCTTTTTTATCTATTCCTCAGTTGATGGACATTTGGGCTGTTTATAAGATTTAGCTATTACAAACTGTGCTGCTTAAGAACATGGATATTACATGTCTCTGTGGTATGATGCTTTTCATTCTTCTGGGGAGATCCCCAGAAGGGGAACAGCTAGGCCAAATGGGCTTGCTAATGCTAGGTTTTTGAGCAATCTCCATTCTGAGAATCTCCATCCCAATTTCCATAGTGGCTGCACCAGTCTATACTTCCAACAACAGTAGAGAAGGTTCATTTTTCCCAAAAGCCCTTCCAGCATTTATTATTGGTTGACTTCTTGACTTTTCCATTTATTGACTTCATTATTGGCTGATTTCATCTCTATTCATTATAAAAGGAGATGAAATCTCAGAATTGCTTTGCTTTATATCTCTCAAATGACCAGTGGTGGTGAGCATTTTTCATGTTTATTTGTCATTTGTACTTGCTCTTTTGAGAAGTGTTTATTCATCTCAGATGCTAATTTGGATCTTTAGATTTGGGGATCTGATTTCTTTAAATTTTTTATATGTTCTAGATACTATTTCTTCATCTGAGGGACAACTGGCTAAAATGTTTTCCCATGCTGGGGGCTGTCTTTTCACTATGTTGATAATGTCTTTAGCTGTGCAAAAGCTTTTTAATAGGGTGAGATCCCATTTGTTGGTTCTTTGTAGTATTTACCATGCAATCGGGATTTCAATAATGAAATCTCTGCCTACACCTATGTATTCAAAAATTCTCTCTTCCAGCAGATTTAATGCTTTTGTTTCGACATTCAGATACTTGATCCATTTTTATTTTAGTTTATTGCATAGCTAGGAATGTGAATCTAGTTTTTAGTCATTGGCATGTGGGAAGCCAGTTTTATTCAGCACCATTTATTAAAGAGAATATGTGCTTTCCAGTGGAGATGTTGGTCTACTTTGTCAAAGATGAGGTGGCTGAGTATGTTTGGAGCTGTTTCTGCATCTTCTAATGCCTTCTACTGGTCCTTAGGTGAGAGATGCATGGGCAATGGCTCTCGCTGTGCATATCATTTAACACTTATTTGGGATACACTAAAAACAGATGGAGCATAATAGTAGACTACCACAGGTTACCAGGTTTAATTAACTGAGGACTTCATTGTAGCTGTTATGCCAAATATGTTTTCCTTTTCTTTTTTTTATTTTCTTCTTTTTCCCTTTTCTTAATTAGATTTTTCTGCTTTCTCTTTTCTGGTACATAGCTATTTTTTTAGGAGCAACAGAATCTGGAAAATTTGTCAAATGTGTGTAGACAAGACTAGGCCTAACGCAATGAGCTAACTCAGTCCTGAGACGAGCATCCTGACTCGTAGTCGGCTACGAGTCGCTCGGCGGCCTTGCGTCACGGTTACTAACTTTGCAAAGGTATAAATACACATCCATGTTGGTGCTCACAGGGTCATCTCGTCAACCAGGCAGACGGGCCACCACCTAGCCCAGCTTTTGTCTTCTTGTCTGTCTTTTCCGCATTCCTGCCACCATCCCCGCAGGTAGAACAGAGCACACTGAGGCCCATGGACCCTTCCATATGGTGCCTGACCAGGATACCTGGCACAGGATAAGCAAGGGCAGCAGGAACACCTCCAAAGAGCTGGAAAAGGAAGAGAAGCAGGTTGGAAGCCAGTATTCAGCGCAGCCACGCTGTGGTACTGGCACAGTAGGTGTAAAACTTGGGGCTGGAGGCTCACTAGGCCAGACAGACAAGCACAGAGAGAAACAGGTCTGAGAGAAGCCAGAACGTAAAAAGTGAGATTGAGTTAAAAATGGGACAGAGATTCACGAACCATAGATGTTTATAGATGTATATAAAAACGTTGTATTCTTGTTTCCTATATTTGTGCTACTTTCTAAGACCACCATGAAGGACTTAGAGCGGACTACTGTTTTAAACTTAAATTCCAAATGGGATAAGGAGGATACAGCAAAGGTACAACAGACAGAGTTTAAGCTGCCTAACTTTGCTCATTTAGGTAAAAAAGGAAAAACTTCTTTTAAATTTGTAAGCAGTTGGTTCCAAGTGGCACAGTACTGCTGAAGGGAGGGGCACAAACTGGGCTCGGGGAGGGCCCCCCCCGCCTCAGTCTTAGGCAGACCCACCTGAGATTCCAGCTGCCTGCACATCTGTCTGCCCCACCCAGCCACAGAGGTTGATGCGTACCACCAACTGCAGTCCTGTGCTCCTGGTACTGTGTCCGGGGGTCACAACTATAGTAGGCTGTGACCTTGTCACGTGCTATGTGTGTTGCTGGCATGGCAAATTTGTTAGGCTCAAGATAGTGTCTACGTTTAAAATCTGGGCAAAAAACAGGACATCTAAGGGCCAGCCAAATAGCTCAGCAGATTAAAGTGCCTGCTTAGGCAGACACAGCAGCTGGGAGTTCAGTCCCTGGCCTCTCATGCCAGCCCCACCCCGGTGAGTGCTGAAAAGGCGAGGCTGAGAGTGATGGCCCACACCTGTGGTCCCACCACGTGGGAGGCTGAAAACAGGAGGATGACTAGGAGTCCAGATCTACATAGTGAGACACTGAGATGCTCCAGATCCGGTACTAAATTAAAAAGAAACATCCAGTGGTCAGAGCCAGAGCGACAGCAGGCACACGCAGAGGCTGCGCACAGAGGCCATGGCAGCTGAGAGAAATTTCACTGAGTCACAGATTGGAACATCTGCCTCAAGGGAAGTAGAGCCATTTTCTTTATCTCTTCTTCATTTAGCACTAAAGCCAGCTGGGCAGGGGAGTCCATGGAGGGTTTTAAACACATTTACAACAGGCAGCTCAAAATTCGGTTCACACCTCAGCCATAACAAAATATACACTAATTGAGGAGAGCGCTTTTGCTAGCACAATCAACCTTTGTACTATAAATATATGAGCAAACTAAGGCACCTGCAATTAGGCCCTGGAGGGAACTTCCTTTTGTAAGCATGAAGTACCAGTTAATTTGGCTTCCACTAGGGGAGGCCCCGAAGAACCTTTCCAAGATTACGCTGCACATTTATTGTAAGTTAATGAGAGGGCTATAAGTGATAAACTAGCCAATTAGTAGTTCAACAGTTGGCCTTAAAAATGCAAACAAATAGTGTAAAAAGGCTTTAAGAGGCCACAAATGGTGGGCTACCCTCCTGTGATGATTCAGATTTGTGCAGATTTTAGCCCCTCCTATGCACAGGGCAGCAGTTATTCATCCACAGGCTGAAAGAAAAGGAAGCTTCCATTAGGCCCAGCCTTGGCCGCATCAAATACTGGGAGGCCTTTCCCTCCCCCACGTGTCTCTGACCCCTGGCAACAACCCACAGAAGCAGAGGCTTGGACCTCAGCTCCTCCTCCAGATCCCTACTGACTCTTGAAATGGGGCCCTTGAATCATTCCTGCTGGAGTCCTGATCTATGCATCAGGATACTGTGGAGATCTTGCTCGGCCTCAACATCCCAACACTATGCAATGTATTAATTATTGAAACTGTCCTACTAATCGGTTTTGAAACTGTCTCACTGCTATTTGTTTCTCAATAAAGTTATTTTTAAAAAAATAAATTTAAGTATCCATGGGAAAAAAAGGTTTCCAGATTTTTGCCTTGTGTCATCAGTGCTGATTACCTGGGGAAATCAAAGTTATAATTAAATCCACCCAAACCATGGTTATTACCATACGCATATTGCTCAATTGGTCATTCTTTAATAAAAAATTTACAATTATTAGAAAGAAATATTAGATTAAAAAAAAAAATTAAAGGCAAAACATTTTAAAGGGCTTTTTCAAATGCAAAAGTTGATGGCCTGCAGGTAAGGCAGCTGGGCTGCCCACTTGGAGAGATGCAAAGGGCCATTCCCCCAGGAACGGGGCTCAACAGAAAGTAAGAAGTACCAGTGCCAGCAAGGTAGCTCGGCAGACCAGAGCGCCTGCTTCGGGGGAGCTGGCAGCACGGCGCCAGCCCCTCTGCTGGGCCACGCTGATGGCAACTGCGACGGCACTGCGGCCCGGGCTGGCAATCCCAGCTCTTAGGAGGCTGAGAACAGGAAAATCACTTAGGAGTCTGATCTGCGTAGTGAGAACCTGTACACACCGTCCTAAAGTCATAAAACGTACAGTGAGTTTTTACATTTTCCACATTAGGTGATTGGATTAAAAAGTCTGTTTCCATCCTAAAGACAATAATTTGCTTTAAAAAAAATTACAAAGATTTACAATAATGGGGATATTTTAAAAGATTACTTAAAATTCTTTTTATTCCTAATGAGGTTGTTTGCTTATTTTACAGTCCTAAATCAAAATTGGTATTAAAAAAAAGTTTGATATTTTACAAATATCAAATATTTGTAAATATAGAGGTTTGGAATTCTACCTAAAAGCAGTGTACCTTTTCTTCTTCCGGTTCCAGGTCCTTGGCAGCCGCAGTTCACAGTGCTATTATGGCCAAGTCCAAGAACCACACCACGCACAACCAGTCCCGAAATGGCATCAAGAAAACTTGGTCACAAAGATATGAATCTCTGAAAGGGGCAGATCCCAAGCTCCTTGGAACATGCATTTGCCAAGAAGCACAACAAGAAGGACTTCAGGAAGGTGCAAGCAAACAGGGCCGAGGCCATGAGTGCACACGCCGAGGAGGCTGCCATGGCCCTCGTCAAGCCCAAGGAAGTCAAGGCCAAGATCATCCCAAAGGGAGGAAACTGCAGGCTCATGCAACTTGCCTGTATCACCCACCCCAAGCTTGGGAAGCATATCTGTGCTTGCATTGCCAAGGGTCACAGGCCTTGCTGGCCAGAGGCCCAGGTTCCAGCCAAGGCCCAGGATCCAACCAAGGCCCAAGTTCCAGCTTCTGCTCCAGCCCAGGCTCTCAAAGGTGCCCAGGCCCCCATGAAGGCTCCACAGTAAAAGCCTCTTATCTGCTGATGTAAAAACAAAAGGACTGGTGTGATACCTGGGGTGCCATCTGTGGGGCCTGGTGTCCTCCTGTGCTGTTTGCACAAATAAACCCGAGGCAGGATTTAAAAAAATAAAAATAAAAGCAGTGTGTTTAAACAGCTTAATGTGTGTGTGTGTGTGTGTGTGTGTGTGTGTGTGTGTGTGTGCAGGGTCTCACTATGCAGCTCTGACTCATAGTGATCCTCCTGATTTCTGCCTCACTATTGCTGGGATTACAGGTTAAGTGCCACTATGCCAGGACTAGTAGCTTGATTTTGACATCCCATTCAAATAATAAAAAGCCTAGTGGTGGCCTCCAAAGGGTACAAGCTATGATATCTTCTTCATATTTGGGTCAACTTATCCAACAGATAATCCAAATTGTGCTGGATGGAAGGAAGGAAGGAAGGAAGGAAGGAAGGAAGGAAGGAAGGAAGGAAGGAAGGAAGGGAAAGGAAGGAAGAAGGAGACAAAAAATGAATGGAAGGTAGTTTGTGAAGGAGATGCTGAGAGAATGCTACACTGGGTGAACACTGGGTAAAAACACAAATCTACCTTAATTTTTATGCCTTCAAGGCAAATATAATCTGGAGATTGCGTTTGTATCACAATATTCTTCACCCTCACCTGTTGAATTTCTATTGCTTTTTTTTCTGTTACTCTAAAGAGAAGCAAAATTTGTCACCTCTGTACATCAGGATTCAAGACTATTTTAAATCATGTTTTTCAAGAACTAAAAGAATATGAAAATCCTTCCCAAACTTATAAAAAAAAAAATGCCCCCTCAAAAAACCTCTACTATTATAGCCAAGCTTGTTTGTATCTTAATCTTGCCCCTACATCTAATTGTAATGACTCAGACTTTTCAGAGCATAACCAAATCATTTACTCCAAACCAGGCTATCAACTTCTAATCTTTCTCCTGAATATACAGGGTCAGGTCTCTCTCATATTGCAGCTTTTTCCTCTGAAATCAGAGAAGTATGAGTAAACTTGCATATAGTTAACTTCTAGTTTATTGTTGCAATATCTAATGTTATTATGTTTCCCACTGAACTTCCTTCCTGTTAATTCCCAGATACTTCCAAGAGATAGATATGTATTCATCAGGGGTAAAATTTGAAAAAAAAAAAAAAAGTTACAATGTAATTGTAAGAAATGTAAATTCAAACTAGCCCACCTGCAGCATCATGTATTAAACAGAGTGCTGTAGACAGCTGAATTAGATAGAAATAGGCAGTCAGACAAGGCTAGCCCTCAAGGACAATACACAGGATGACTTTGCAGCTTTGGACAGCACTCCCTACACTCCCCCGGACCTGCTGTGGGCCAGATCTCAAGACAAAAGAATAAATAAATATAGCCACATACTTCCCTAAGGATGGGCATCAGGGATTGATATTCTAAATAGGTATCAATCACCTTCAAAGATCCCTGAAGAGTCACTAGCCCAACCCCCAACAGGAAGAGACCCTGTCCCCATATTCATGCCCCACTTGCAGTATGACTCACTTCCCCATTTGGTACTGGATTTAATCAATTTTACCTAAGCAATGGTGCTTGTAATCTCATTGGCTGACCATAGTTTTGTCCCACCTCGTGCCCACTTGAGTGAGTTCTCATGTTCTCCACCACCTTAGACCTACCTCACCACATGGTATTAATCTATAAAAGTCCCTAAAACAGACAGCTTCCTGGGGGCATGCTCGGGGTTCCCCCTTCTGTCCCTCTCATACAGAAGCTTTCTTTCCCCCAGTGAATATTCTGCTCTTAACCTCCATCTGTTCCTAAAATTTATTCTTTGGTTTTAAAGAACACGAACTTGTCCCAGGTACCTTTCAGGTCAGGAGTTTCATTTTTCACTGTATCAATAGCTTTACTCCAAACCCAAATTTAAGGCTTCTAATAAACCACCACGTAGGTAATAATAAAAGGCTTCTGCTACACTGTGATGTATACACAGCATACACTGTTCTCAGACAAGACTGAGTGGAGCCTACGTGTTACGTAGCGTCAGCAAGGGGTAGCAGACAAAAGGATATTCGATGCATGCTTACATCTCATCTGAGCACCTACTTTGAAGATAACTATATGCAGTGTAATAACCATTTTTCATTTCCTATCATCTTGTGTAGGAAATTGTCAAATTTCCTACACCTTGCTATGGGGACCTGGTGAGTCTGGTCCACAGTCTCAGGAGACTTTCTGAGCTTCCGTCTGCTCCCACCATCCCTGAAGCCTTCCTGAGCTGCAGCTCACACCATGGCAGAAGCCACACTGAATCCCACATAGTGGTAGCTTTTGTAAGCCCACTCTGCCCCCTACTGGTGGGGGAGCCTTGCTGACCCACACCTACCACCCTCCCACCACTGCTGAATCTATATGAACATTGGGAACTTCAAAACTGCCAAAACAAAGGACTAACGGCAAACTCAGACATCCAGCACACCCACAAAAAGCCCGGGAGATAAAGACATGAAAGAACTTGGAAATCACACATCTGAAATTTCTGAAATGCTAGCAACTGATGTGAACAAACAGTTGCATCAGGCTATAGAAGAAATCACATCAGAAATAATTTCTCAAGTTAATAAAAAGGAATTGTTGTAGGCAGCTGAGTTAAATAGAAATATTCTAGGCAGTCAGACAGGGCCAGGCCCTCAAGGAGACAAAATGGCAGACAAAGTGACTTCGCAACTTGGAAGAGACAGACTCTTGCAGATGGGCCACACCTCAAGACCAAGACAAAAGAGGAAACACAGCTACATTCCCTAGGGATGGGCATGAAGGATTGATATTCTAAATAGATAGCAATCACCTTGAAAGAGTCCTATTGAGTTACTAGCCCAACTCCAACAGGAAGAGATCCAGTCCCATATTCATGCCCACTTGCTACGCTTCCCTATTTGTTCCTGAACTTAATCATGTTTACCTGGGCAATGGAGCTTGTAATCTCATTGGTTAACCATGGTTTTGTCCCACCTCTTGTCCACCTAAGCGAGTTTCCATGTCTTTACCACCTTAGACCCGTCTCACCACATGGTTTTCCTCTATAAAAGTCCCTGGAAGTTACAGCTTGAGGGGGGAGGGGACCTACCCACTCAGGGGCCCCCCTCCTGTCCCTCTGTTGGATAGGAGCTTTCTTTCCCTCAATAAATCTATTCTGCTCATTACCTCCATTTGTTCCTAAAATTCATTATTTGGTTTTAGAGAACATGAACTCAGGCAAGTCAGGTCCAGAGATCGTTTTTCCCTATGTCGTTTGGAGGTTCCCTATATCGTTTGGAGGCCACTGACCTGAGATCAGTTTTTCTCCCTGTATCAGAATGACAACAATTATGAAAGAATTGCTCAGCACATTGAAAGAAGGCATAGATACAAAACAGGAGACTTTGGAGATCCCTTTCAACGCAGGTATTCCCCTCCTGGGCATTTTTGCAGAAGAACTGAAAACATCATACCACAGCGATATACATGCACCCATGTTTATAGAAGCATGGGGCCGGGGAGACGGCTCAGTGGAATAAGCGCTTCCCTGGCAGGCGCAAGGGCCTGAGTTCAATCCCTGGTTCCGCAAAAAAAAAAGCACAATTTGTCATAGATAAATCCTTAAAACAACCCAGATGTCCATCAATTGAAGAATGGATAAAGAAGGTATGATATTTTTACATAATGGAGTATGAATCAGCTATAAAATGGATAAATCTGAGGCTTTTATTCATTAAAAGATGCAATTAGAGAACATATTCTTAAGTGAAATAAAGCATACCTGCATATGCAAACATTGTATTGTCTGAAAGAGTAAATAAAATCTGAAGGGTACAATGGGTACTGTGAAAAGGGAATGAATCTGTCCAAAAGGAATAAATTACTGAGATGAAAAGGGCAGGAGAAGGAATGGGGGAAAGAGGTAAATCTACCTATGTATGCAAGAATCGTGGATAATTCTACTGTGGATTTCTTTCTATGGAAAGGAGCAGTTTATACTTATTTTTTTCTTCTTTTTTCATTTCTTAATTTCTTTTCTTTATATTTTAGGGAAGGGTCTACAGGAGGTTGAGGGTCTCACTGCTAGCCTAGCAGTGATCTGCCTGTTTACAGCCTCCCATGAGCTGGGATTACAGGCATGCGTCACCACGCCCAGTCTCAATTGCCCTCTCAGTGCTCCTTGGGGGCAGGGCTGGCACAGCAGGCTGGGATATGGAACCCCCAGGCCCTGCACTTGCTTCCAAGTGCTTTCATCTTCTGAGCTATTTGGCTGACCCTCTTCTTAATTTCTTATAACTTTTTTTTAGTGTATTTCATTGTTACAGGGTCTCACTGTACAGCTGGGACTCATAGCAAGCCTCCTGTGTTCAGCTTCACCAGCGCTGGGATTACAGGCATGCGTCACCACACCCAGACTCTGGCCAGCTCAGCCTGCCCTGGAGGCAGGGCTGACACAGCATGTGGTGCAGGGGATCAAACTGCAGTCCCTGCACTTGCCTAAGCTTGTCTCAGCAGCTCTGGTCCACTGAGCTATCTCACCGACCTTTTTCTTCTTTCTTCCAATTTTGCATGCATATATATGTACTCTGAACAACTGAGTTGAAGACAACACTATGTAATACAACAAATAATGTCAAATTCATATTACTTTGTTTAGTGAGATTCTGTAACCTTTTCAAATTTTATTTCTATTTTATTATTCTCTTGTATAAAGGAAAAAAAAAAAAAAATCAAAGGCTGATGATATGTTCCCCAACCAACTGGTACCATCTAGATCCAAGCCCTTGCTGAGCCATAAATAGTATAAAAAGAGGAGCTCATAATGATAGAAACATAATCAAATAATGATTATTATGATCAAACAGTGCTGTCCCTCACCTGCAGCTTTCCAGGGTGATGTCAACAGGGGAGCACAAAAGGCCAAAAATTGCAACAGAAAAGACCGCAGGTGAAAGCTGGATGTCAGCGACACTTCTGGGCTCTGAGTGGAAGACAATACTATGGACGATCATTGTCCTTACCCAGGAACACAGGAGAGCAAGAATCAGCCTGAACTTGTAATCAGCCTTACAGGACTCCTCTGACTACAGAAGGATTCACAGTACAGACTCCCCCGAGACTTCTGCAGGCCCTAGGGAACAATGTCAAGTAGGATGACACTCTGTTTGGACAGTAGACCAGCCTTCCTAAAATAGCACAGCCTCAAGTGGAAAGGTAAGAATTTAGAGGTGACCATCTGCAAACCCATCCTGGTGGACCCATCTCTTAGGTTTCCCTAGGTTCTCATATGGCCATTGCCAGGCTCCTAGCAGTGGGTGCACCTAAGGGAAACTCTGACTTTGCACTACCTGCAAAATACATCTGGAAATGCTACTAAAAAGAGGCTCATCCATATGTTAATCATTCAATCTTCAAAAATACATGAGATATTAATAGTATGTCAGGGATTGTACTGGACCCTATAAACACAGGTGGGACAACCTCTGTCCTTTACATGCTCTCTCTGTGGGTGAGAGCAGGGACAGTCACAGAAGTACATACTTAAAAGACAATGAGATAACTGGTGATAGGCCCTCCCAGGACACCTCCACAGTCCCAGATGGGTAGAGGATGATGGAGGAGATACTCCCTGCCTGACAGGAAACAAATAATTTCTCACCAGCATCCATATCTCCCCTTTATCTCTTGAGCTGGCATGAGAAAGAATCCTAGTTCCACCATCAAGTATCTAAGTCACCTTGGGAAAGTTATTTAGCTTCCACGTGTTTTAATGTGCTCATCTATCAAATAGAAGCAATGAAGACTTTTTGTTAATTAATGAAAGCAAAATTACTTCTTGTAGCAGCAGCTGTGTGCTAAGCTTTGGGAGCTCAGCAGTGAGTAGACATGTGGCTCCTGTACTCTTCACTGAAGATTCCCTAACCCAGACTGACACTGAACAGGAACATGGGATATGGCTTTAGAGGCAGAGCTGTAAAACCACATATTAAGTTTCTAACTTGTGTGTGTGTGTCTTGGTTCTTTTTTTTTTTTTTTTTCTTTGTCTTTTTCAGACACAGTCTCTCTATGCAGTTTAAGCTGACCTTGAGCTCACATTGTAGGTCAGGTTAGTTTCAAACTCACAGCAATTTTCCTGCCTCAGCCTCCTGTGTCCTGGAATTATAGACATGCACCACCTTACCTGGCAACTCTAATTCTTTCTTAATACCAAGTATAAGGTTGAGTGTGGAAAGAGAGACTAAAGAGAGGGACATAAGAAGAGATAGGAATGGAAGCTTGGGTGTGGATTCTGTGAAATGCACAAGCAAACTATCATAGAAAGTGGTTACAAACAGATGTGGGAGCCAGGGAGTTGAATGTGAATCCTAGTTCAACCTTGAGAAACATATTTAACTTCTCTAGGACTTGATTCCTATACAATCAGGATGATAAGGTCAATTAGCAGGGTTGTTGGTATGCAAGTATGTAATGAAATAGAAAATACTTCATGTAAGGACAAGCCTGGTTTTGATTGTGTGTGTGTGTGTGTGTGTGTGTGTGTGAATAATTCTTATAAAACAAAATAAAATAAAAATATATCTATAATAGATAAATTTATTAGACTATGTTAAACAGTGCTTGGCACAAAGTAATCATCAGAGGGCCAGCCAAATAGTTCAGTGGATTAAAGCACCTGCAAGCAGGTGCAGAGGCCAGGGGTTCGATCCCCTCTGCTACTGTGCTGGCCCTGCCCCCAGGGCACACTGAGACAGCAATTGAGACTTGGCCTGGTGGTATGCACCTATAATCCCAGCTTTTGGGAGGCTGTAAACAGACGGATCAATATGAGTCTGATCTAGTAGTGAGACCCTGATCACCCTGTAGACCCTTCCCTAGAAAATACAAATAAAGTAATCATCATGTATACATTTGCTGTTTCAACTAGGAGCATATGAGGAAGGCAGGCTATGGTTAGTTGCATGCTTAGTAGTGGAAAATGCTGTTAATTCTGACTACTAGAGGCTGGTAGCACTCCATCAGGCCTCAGAAGAGGAGGCTTGCAGCAATATGTGACAACTTCCTGCTCTTGTGTTCCCTAGAACCCAGAGAATGCTGAAAAACTGCCAGTTCTGGACTCATGCCATAGATTCTGTCTCCCCCTACTGACACACAATTGTAATGCAACTTGGATACTCAATCTTGACTGCAATAGAAACGTTAAATCTAACAGGGCAAGATGGCGCCTCCCGGTAGCCCTGGTGCTCAGGAAGCTGAGGCGGGAGGATTGCCACAACTTGGAGACCAGCCTGAACTACATAAAAAAGAGAAAGAAATGTTAAAGCCCTAATCCAGCAAATGCATAGCTGGTTCTAGAGGCTTGGTTAAGTGTGTGTTCTGTGAAATAAGAAGGAACAGGAGAAAGAAGCAGAAATGGAGGAAATGCTAAATGGAGAGACCCTTGGAGGATGACTACATTAGCTTCCATAGCTGCCATAACCAAGTGCTACACACTTAGCTTAAACAGCAAGGACCGATTTTCTTATGATGCTGGAGGCTAGAAATCTGACATCAAGAGGTCTTTCTTCTTGTGTTATAGATGGCATCTTCTCCCTGTGTTTATCAGGTCTTCTTACTGTGTTTATTTTTCCATTCCTCTTATTACAAGGACAGCAGTCATACTGGGTTAGGAACTACGCTGCCGTCCTTATTCTAACTTAACCATTTCTTTTTAAAGACTATGCCACAGAATATAGTCACATTCTGAGGTATTGAGATGAGGACTCAAATGCAAGAATTCTTAGACCACACACAGTTGAGCTATAAGAGATGTGAGGAATAGTCTCATTAAGAACCAAAATAGATCCCTGCAACTCCCTGGAGCCCCTGCCCCAAAGCCCGCCGAGTGAGTGAGAACTATTGCAACTCTTCCTGCCCCTGATCCACCAGAGTCCAGCCCCATGAGGGTGTGGGAGAACTTTCCACTTCCCCGCGAGCCACACCACACGGAGACCCCGCCCCCAAGCATCTGAGCGCGATCCACCCCAGCCTGGCCTGCCCTGCAAGTCCCCAGAGCCACGGCCCCCAGCCCTGCTGAGCAATTGAGAATTTTTGTGACTCTTCTGGCCCCTGATCCAGCCCCGTTTGGCCCAGTGAGTGTGTGGGAGAGCTTTGGCGCCCCACACTGCTTCCTGGGCCAGGGACACAACAGAGGAGAACCACAGGCTCACAGTTGTGCCAGAAAGGCTACAGCAAAAAGGAGCTGAACACAATAGCTAGACCCAGGTCAGACAAAACTGGATAATTTCAAATGTAATAGACTGGCACCTGAGTCCCATTACGTGCTAAGGTTGTAACTGCACTAAAACTCTACACCAAAGGTCAGTGCTATACAAAAGGACAAAGACAAGGAGCAAAATGCATTCTCAGGCCTCCAGCCCAGCAACGATAACTGCAGAGGACACAAGCTCTGCTGCAATGAAGGAATTAACAGAGTCAGAAGCAAAGAACAAAACAGCAGAATGGTATAGAGGAACTCAGACTAGAATTAATGCCTAAAATTAAAAAAAAAGAAATTTTTGAATACATAGCATCTGAAGTAAGGAATCAGATCCATAAATGTATAAGAGAAACTCAATACTCACAACAAGTGCTGAGAACACTATTTTAGCTTGAACATATAAACTAACAGCATCACAAGCAAAGAAACAACAGCAGAAAGGTAAAGAGGAACCCAAAGCAGAAATAATTTCTGAAATAAAAAAAGGAATCTTTAAACTCATAGCATCTGAAGTAGAGAATCAATTAGGGAAATATAAGGAGGAAACCCTATTTGGAAAAAACTCTGCAGTGAAAGAATTAATAGCTACCTCTAAAGAAGACAATGATTAAAAAAAAAAAAAACAGAGGAGATTAGAAATATAATGGATTTCTTGAATGAGCAATACAGGAGACAAATAGATCGAATGAAGCAGAGTTAAAGAGACATAAAAGAACATAAAATCTCAATCACAAGTCTACAAAACCATTAGAGTGAAAGTGAAGATAGAGTTTCAGATCTTGAAGATGCTGGTGCAGCTAGTGAAAAGGTCAAAAAGGATCTCTTAAAAACAACAAGAATGCAGGAAAAAAAATAATCCATCACCTGCAAGATGATGCCGAGATGAACAATGTGAAATCAAAAGGCATCAATGAGAAAGAAGGAGTCAATACAAATGATATAAAAAGAATATGGGCAGAAATAATTGCAGAAAACTTCTCAAAATCCAACATTCAAGTAACCGAAGTATACAGAACACCAAATAACTTCAACCCAAGTAAAAACACACTGAGACATACAATAGTCAAGATCCCAGAAATCCAACACAAGAATAATATACTGAAAGCTGCTAGAGAAAAGAAGCAGATCACATTCAAAGGAAAATACATCAGAATTACAGCCAACTTCTCTTCACAACCAATGAAGGCAAGGAGAGCATGGAGCAGAGTTCTTCAAGTCCTGCATGAAAACAAATTCCAGCCCAGACTATTATACCCTGCACAACTCTCTTTCAAGTTTGTTGGAGAAGTGAAATACTTCCACAACAAAGAACAACTAAAGAATTTCATGACGACAAAGCCAACCCTACACAGGCTACTGAAAGATGTTCTAGAGAGAGACCACAATGACCAGAACTCCACAAATGAGAACAGAAGAAACCCACTAAATAGGGCAAACAAGTAAACACAGGACAAAAGGAGCAAACAAAAGCAGGTAAATAACATGACAATCATAAGTCAACACATTGCAATTATAACCATCAAGGTAAATGGGCTCAGTTCACTAATTAAGAGAAATAGACTGGCACAGCGAATTAGGAAACAAAATCCAACAATATGCTGTATACAAGAAACACACTTAACTCAAAAGGACATTCATAGGCTCAAAGTCAAAGGATGGAAAACAATACTACATCCCCCAGCACCTCAGGAAATGGCTGGAGTAGCAATTCTGTTCTCAGACAGTCTCAACTTCAAGCCAAGAATGATCAACCGACACAGAAAAAGCCACTATATATTGCTTAGGGGAAAAATTCAAGAGCAAGAGGTAATACTCATAAATATCTATGTAGCAAACACAGGAGCACCCAACTATGTAAGACAAATCTTAATGGACATGAAAAACTTAATGTCTAAGACCACAATCTTAACAGGAGACCTTAACACCGCCTTATCTCAAAAAGATAGATCAACAAGACAAAAAATTGGCAAGGAAGTAGCAGAACTGAACCAGAGCTTGGAACAAATGGACCTGGTGGACATATACAGAGTGTTCCACACAACCACAGCTGAAAACACATATTTTTCAGCCACACATGGGTCATTTTCCAAAATAGACCACACACTACTCCAGAGGTCATGCGAAAGTATATGCAAGAAAACAGAAATTATCCCATGCATATTATCTGACCACAGTGCAATAAAATTGGAAATAAACGACAAAAGAAACCAGAAAAACCCGCTAAATACATGGAAATTAAACAACACCCTACTGAGCAATCAATGGGTTACAGATGAAATTAAACAAGAAATTCAACAATATCTACAATTCAATGAACATTCAACCACAATTTATCAGAATTTATGGGATGCGGTGAAAGCAGTTCTCATAGGGAAAATCATAGCTATGAACTCAACACATTAAGAAAACAGAACAGGAACAAATAAGCATCCTAATGTTGCACCTCCGACATCTAGAAAAGGAAGAGCAAACCAAATCCAGAGAAGGGAAGAAATCAAAAAGATTAGAGCAGAAATTAATTCAATTGAGATGAAGAAAACAGTTCAAAGAATCTACAAATCAAAAAGCTGGTTCTTTGAAAGGCTAAATAAAATTGATAAGCCCCAAGCCAACCTCATCAAAAAGACGAAAGAAAAAATTCAAATACAAGCAATAAGGAACGAAAAGGGTGAAATCACCAAAGTCCCAGTGGCCTCTGCTAGCAGTCTTTAGCTACATGTGCAGTCGGCCGCTATTATAATTCAGTGAGGCTAGAGAACCACAGTAGCAACAGCTATAGAAGCTCAGCAAGAATCTTTAAATTCCTTTATATACTCTAGAGAGCAGACCTTTGTGTGTGTATAAACAGTGCAGTTAGGATAAACATGCCATGCTTCTGCATAATTCTATGAGAAGCAAGATTTGCACTAATGGTTGTTGGACAAGATATTATGTTGGCTTCTAGTAGTATGGACAGACATTAGAGAGATAACAAGGTAGAAAAGATTAATTACTGAATCTGTGATATAATTCAGCTATAAAAAATAAGTGTATAGCCACTCTCTTCATTCACTGATTAGAGACATCTGCTATAATAATGTCTGTAAGTATAATATTATGCATGTACCTTGTATGACACCAAAACATTACAAAAACATTTTGCAATGTATTAATTTATCAAATCTGTCCTGTTAATTTGTCTTGAAACTGTCTCATTGCTATTTGTTCTTCAATAAAAATAATAAAAATAAAATAAGGCCATAATAATAAGCTGAGATGTAAATGGCTCTAGTCAACAACTTCGTCGGATAACCCACTATTATTGTGGACTGCTGGACTATGTTGGATTGTTTTGCTGAATTCAAGCACCTATAATAATTGCATGACAATAGAATACCCATCTTTGACAGGACTAAACACAAAGAATGAGATACAAAGGAAGAACCATGATGTGTTTCTATAAACAGTACAGTTAGAATAAATATGCAGTACTTTTGCATAATTCTATGAGAAGAAAGATTTGCATTAATAGTGTTTGGACACAATATCCTGTCAGCTTCTTGTTCTATGGATAACCACTAGGAAGATAACAATGTAAAAAGTATTAATTATTGAAACTGTACTATAATTTAGCTTTTAAAAAAGTATACAGTTACATTCTCTTAATTCATTGATTAGTGACATCTGCTCTAATAGTGTTTGTAAATAGAATATCATGTAACTACCTTGTACAACAAAAAACCACTACGAAAACAATATGCGATGTATGAATTATTGAATCTGCCCTACTAATTTGATTTGAAACTGTCTCATTGCTATTTGTTCTTCAATAAAATAAAATATACTGACAAAATAAATAAATAAAAATAAAATTTCATACCAATAAAAAAAAGAACCAAAATTGACTCCTAAACATCACAAATAGCCATGGAAAGGAGAAATAACAATGAGGACAGATAAAAATAGACTAAGATCCTCTGTGCACACCAGACATTGGATGGAGATCCTGCCAAGGCCTCAGGGCGGCAGTAAGCGAGGTGATTTCCCTGGGGAGGACTTGGTCATTTCTGCACCTTGGGCACTGGGAAGGTCATCCCATCACACCGTTCCAGTTTCCCAGCATTCTGCAGAAGGACCCAGAGCTGCCTGATATGCTTCCAGCTAACCAAAAGAGAGCAGAACCAGTGTAAGGACCACTACTGATCACTCTCATAAGGCTGTATAAAGATGCCCTTGACTTCCTAGAAATTTTCTCGAAGTGGGAGATTTGCTGGAGTAAGGACTTCATATCTTGGATATGTTCCTTTGCTCTCCACTGGTGAATGAGGAGGGTTTGTTTTTCTTGCCCCTCAAGCCCAGTGAGGAATCCATGGAGAACTCTCCAAGCGACCAGAAGCTCTCTGCAGGCAAGGGAGATGCACGTGCCACATCCGATGGGGGTGCTCGGTGTGCTGCAGGGCCAGAAGCTCCTGCTGGACGGCTGCCCCCAATAGCAACGGAAAGCATGGAAGTTCTTGTCATGCAGCCCTGAAGTTTGAAAAGCAAGCCTGACACACACTAGAGAAGCAAAAATACAAAAAGAAGCCCCATGAGAGGAGATAACATGCAAGAAAATACTGGTGTTAGAGCTGAGCTGGCAAAGTGGGAAAATCTTTTTTTTTTTTTTTTTTTTTTGGTGGAACCGGAGATTGAACTCAGGCCCTTGCGCTTGTCAGGGAACCGCTTATTCCACTGAGCCATCTTAAACTGTGCTAGATGAATTCTTCTACCTCTGAGGGCCATAGTCTGCCAAAGACACAGAAAAGCATACTGGAAATAGAATTTTAAATATTTGAGTTGATTAAAAATATAAAATACCAAGTCCAAACTTTCGATAAGATTTTGGGGGGAGCCCAGGGAGATGGTTCAGTGGAATAAATGCTTCCCTGGCAAGCACAAGGTTCTGAGTTCAATCCCCAGTTCCGCCAACAAAATTTTAAAAATTTAAAAGAATTTTTTTTTTTTTTTTAATTAAAGCATCTGCAAGCAGGTACAGGGACCAGAAGGTTGATCCCCAGGCCTACCCTGACAGCCCCGCCCCCGGGGCCCACTGAAATGGCAATTGAGACTGCGCATGGTGGCGCTTGCCTGTAATCCCAGCTCTTGGGAGGCTGTAATCAGACAGATCACGAGTGCAATCTAGTAGTGACATCCTGAGCACTCTTGTAGACCCTTCCCTAAAAATACCAAAAAAAAAAAAAACCCAGACTTTTTAAAAGATCTTGCCACTAGTTCAGAAGTTAATTGCCCATTGCGTACGTGACCGCTCCCTCTATCACGAGGTGGCCTCCAACAGGAATCCATCCGGTGGATTATTTTCCATAAAACTCATTCAAACTACGACTATAGAACGTTTTGCTTCTATAGGCTATTTCTATCTTTGTATGTTGATACCACCTCATTTAGTAAAATATCTTTTCATATATTTATTATAACTTTTATATTTCTTCACTTGTAAACTGCTTCACAATAAATTGTATGTGCTAATTTCCTCTAGTTCAGCTGTGCCACTTTGAAGTTTTCCCTAGGTACTTTTATCCATTGTTCAGAGTAGTAGAAAACAATTTTTAATAATTCTGCAATGAGATTTTCATTTGTAACCTATATAATAACTATAGTTTTACTCATCATTTGAAAACATTTATTATGTAAGTCATATGAAATTGCCATAAGTTAAGTTGGGTTTTAATTATTTTGCAATTCCTTTTTTCTTTTCTTTTTTTTTGGTACCGGGGATTGAACTCAGGACCCTGCCTTGCAAGTGCTTATTCTACTGAGCCATCTCCCTGGCCCAGCTATTTCATAGTTTCATGCTAGTGATTACATTAAAATGTGTATTTTGTCATTGTAGTGTTGTGGGCCAGATTATCCTCAAATACTAAACAAAATACATAAATCTCTGGAAACAGCTAAATTTGAATGTGAGAAGATAGGTCTGAAAATCTAAAAGTTCTCCAGGCTTCATCAGCCAAACTGGGAGAGTAAGGACTTCTACGGCAGTTAATTGATTATGTCAACTTGAGTAACAAATGCCCAGCTGCCCTGGATCAGTAGAGTTCTGGGTGAGGCTGAAGGGATTTATTGAAGATAGAAGATCTACTCTGGGTGTGAGTAGTAGCAACATGTGGGATTGCCATATGAATGGAATTAAAGAGAAACAAAAGGAAAGCTCACTTCTGTTTCCTCAGAGGAGATCCCATCTTCACCCTTACCGTGGACTGTTATCTCCTGGCCTCCATCACAGACTCTTCAGCCCCCTGCTATAGACTCTTACGGGACTCTACAGTCAGGGTCAGGCCTTCAGATATCTGGCGCACAGACATTCTCTTGACACTTTTCCACACCTGATTCTATGAGTGGCCACTGTAAGCCACTGTTTCTCTAGCAAGCACTGACTGATATGGTCTCTAAAATCTCTCTATAAAAGTTATCAAAAATGGCCAAAATGGTCAGAACCAAATTTTTCCAAGTTCTGGATACATATAGTCAAAATAGCTGATTCATGATAAAAGCAAACTTCATAGCATTTTAACTTGCCCTCTCCTGTCACTCTTTCACCAGTTTCCTAGTAGACATGAAAAATAACTACTTGCAATAGGGCTGGCCAGAGAGCTCAGTGAATTAAATCTCCTGCAGGGGTCAGAGGTTCGATCCTCAGCCTGCCAGGCCAGCCCCATCCCTAGGGCGCACTGAGATGGTGACTGAGACTGGGCACGGAGGCGCCTGCCTACAATCCCAGCAGTTGGGAAGCTGAAAAGAGGAGAATCACTACAAGTCTGATAAGTGCAGTGAGACCCTGTAGACCCAGCCTTAGAGAGAGAGAGAGAGAGAGAGAGAGAGAGAGAGAGAGAGAGAGAGAGAAAGAGAAAGAAAGAAGGAAAGGAAGGAAGGAAGGAAGAAAATTACTTGCAATCAAAACTGGCACTATGGAAGCCAGTAGGGAAAGAAACAGTGATACAACTCTTTTAAAGTATCATTTCCGAAACATTGTTCTTATTTGACATGCCAGGTGGTTCTTTGGAGGACATTAAGATTATCTGTATTTGACCTGAATCAGATGTCACCCAGTGGGAAGTCTATTTGCCAGGGTAGGGAGGACATCACCAGAGTTCCTACAAGTGGTTGGTTAACTCCCAGGATGCCAAATGCAGTGGATAAAAGTTGAAACACACAACATACTAACAAAATAGATTAAAATGAAAACAAAAGTTGTTCCCTGAAGCTTCCCAACATATCCTTGGAAGCCTAATGGATGCATAAAGCTGTGCATATGCTCAGGAAGCAGTTGAAGAGGTTCGAGCTCTCAACTGAGCTTATTTTGAGGCTTTATGTGCAAACAGGAATGAAAGCTAAGATATAGTTGTCAGTTGCCTGAGGGCCAGTCTGATAGCTCAGCGGAGTAAAGCGCCTGTTTGGGCAGAGTGCAGTGGCTGGGGTTCAATCCCAGTATGTGGTGCTGGCTCCATTACTGGGGGGCACTGGGACAGCGATCGAGACTGGGTGTGGTGGTGCTCGCCTGTAATCCCAGCACTTGGGAGGCTGAAAACAGGAGGATCACTACAAGTGCCATCTGTGTAGTGAGACCCTGTAGGCCCTGTACTAAATGCAAAGAAGAAGAGGAGGAGGAGGAGGAAGAGGAGATCTGGATAGGAATGGGGTTGATGGGCTTCTTTATTTATAAAATCAGAAGTGCTGACCAAAGAAGCAAAGCCTTAAAATGTTCAAGTCCTGCGCCTGCTTGTGGTCACCATTAACCAGCTCTCAAAGATACATGAGATGAAGCCTCAGTCTGCCTGTAAATTTAAGTAAGCTGTGTTAGATTGGAGCAGAGTGTCACGTACACCTACATCAGCAGTGTTTACTCTGCAGCATGAATAAATGCACCCATGAAATGTACCATCCCCTGAAAAATAAAATATTCCTACTGATGAGTTGTTGTCTTTAATCTTATGAGTTTTATTATACTAAATAATGAGTACAAAACAGGAAAAAACTCCCCCAAAAAAAGTATTGAATTTGTAACACTTATTGTTTATATAAAAGCATCAAAATTTATAACACTAACTGCTGTTTGGTGTAGTAAGTCTGAGAAATAACAATACAAAAAAATTCTCATATCCCTCTTCTGTCTTTTTTTTTTTTTATGGTACTGGGGATTGAACTCAGGACCCTGCACTTGCCAGGCAAGCGCTTATTCAACTGAGCTATTTCCCCAAAATTCTCATATCAACTACAAAGAAAATATCAGCAGTATTTCACAAAAGTCTAATCATTATTTCCATTATCACACCTGAGGCAGTCTGTGCACACGACAACAGCACATTCCATCCGCACACATTGCTTACACTGACAGCACTTGTGTTTTGCTCTCCTGACCTTTCTGTAGGACAGACTCGACATCTCAGTGGTCTTTAGGGGCTGGGGAGATGGCTCAGTGGAATAAGTGCTGCCCTGGCAAGCGCAAGGGCCTGAGTTTGATCCCCAGTTCCACCAAAAAAAGCAGGGCTGCATCAGTGGTCTTTACTGCTTTGGAAGGAGGTTCTTACTAGACTACATGATGTGTGGTTAACAGGAACTTACAATAAAAATAAAAGTATTAAATTCTTAATATGTATTGTGCTTAGAATAAAGAACATTTTCACATCAGCTGTGTACTTTTTAGAAAACTATAATCTAGTAACATCAGAAATAAATTCTTATATGAACTATGGTGAAATTAACAATGAAACTCTACCACAAAAATAAGCTTTGCTTCAACTGTCAGGCGCAAACAGTCTTCTCCCACGATAACTGACTGTTCAATGAGCGTGACAACACATGTGCTTAGCATTTCTTTCTTACGTGGCAGTCTTGCTACCTCTCTTATTTTCTCAAGAGATTCCCACTATATTGTTCAACATGCACTTATCAGGGAAATAAAATATCAATAAAATGAAATATCAAACTTATAATGAGTATTTAGAATAAATATCACTATTTTCATATCAGCTGTTTACTTGCTTACAAAACCTAAAAGATAACATCAAAAATAAATATACATGTGAGCTACAGTGTAAACATCAACCAAAGTGTGCCACAGAAATGAACTGTGCTTCAACTGCCACGTCCAGTGCAGTCTTCACATAAGACAACTACCTACTCCATGCGCAAGGATTAATTATACTGACAACATGCATGTGCTGCTTTCCTGTACTTCCTCGCAGGGCACAGTTGTCACCTTGTTTGTTTATTTTCTTATTGTCATTTGTAATGTTGCACCTGCCTGTCCACTTGTCAGTTCGCCAATGTGCATCACAACTTTTGTGTACTTCCCTGGGCAGAAATATTTTGTTTCTCCTCTGCTATGAATGATCTCTTATAAGCTCCAGTCCAAATTATCCAGGAAAAGTTCTCTGTGATATTTTCCACTTGGTCTTACTGTGTAGTTTTCACTGGCCTTGAACTCACTATGTAGCCCAGGCTGGCCTTGAACACACAACAATTCTCCTGCCACAGCTTCCCAAATGTAATTACAGGTGAGCACCACCATACCAAGCTCCACACATGTTTAGGATCAGGAAAACAATCATTAGCCAATGCTTTGTGCGTCAGTGACATCACAGCTGCTGCATAATTCATCAAAATCTATT
Source organism: Ctenomys sociabilis (assembly GCA_004027165.1). Classification (NCBI taxonomy): domain Eukaryota; kingdom Metazoa; phylum Chordata; class Mammalia; order Rodentia; family Ctenomyidae; genus Ctenomys; species Ctenomys sociabilis. The sequence goes on from PVKA01006955.1 coordinate 63,041, forward strand.
CCAGCTCTGGTATTGTTGTAGAACGTTTCCATCTCAGACTTTCATTTGTTGAAGTTTCCTATCAACATCCCCATTGTGGTACAATATTGATATCAGCAGTTCCAGTGTGTTTTACTTTGCCATAATCAAAGCCAGTGTTATATCTTTCTGAAAGCATAAGATTAGACTACACCATTCTCTGCTCTGAAATTACAAACTTTCATTTTGAATTTCTGCTTTGTTCCTGTGTAGAGTTCCTGCACTGCTCCGTTTTTGCTCTGTTAGCTAAATGTAACATCAATTAGACACCAGCACATCAATTGTCAAGTGGAACATTCCATTGATTTCAGTTTAGTTGGGGAGATGTGAGCAACAAGTCTGTTCACATTGTTTGGTTTGTTACCATGTGAATAAGGATCTGGTGGCTGAGTTCCAGGATAAGTTTTGAAGCTAAAAGGATACGTCTTTGCATCTACAAGGGTATAAATTTTTATGCCATATTTTGAAGGTTTCTGGGGACTGTACTTCCTGAGGCTGCAGCAACCATGACATGCAGCAAGATGTCCATCAGTGATCCTCTATTCAGGTGGTAGAAATTGCTTGAGAATTAGCCACAAATCTCTCAAACAATGAACGGATAGCCTCCAGATTATTGTTTCTTTTTCTTTCATGGTGAGTGGTTTTGTCATTAAGCTTCAGGTAACTTTGAAGTAAACAAATCTCCTCAGTGTTATTCCTATTTTATAAACGTCAAATGCACACCTATCACTTTTTCATATATCTTTTACAGTCCTCTGATTACCATGAGCAAGCCCTAGTGAAGGCAGAAGACCTATGAGCGCCTTCAGTTCAGTTAGGAAGGTATCATAGTGTTTACAGTGTTGAGCTTGGTTTTTGGTACATGCAGAACCTTTTACTTATATTTCAGCGTTTAGTGTATTTCACAGATCTTATAGCATTTCACCTGTTACAAACAATTTCCAGCACTGAACAGTAGTGCTGTTATTCTGTCCAATAGGTTTCAGACCTGCCAAGATTCTCCCTGTATTGTGGGGCCTAGTTCTAACACTGGACCACTACGTTGGGTTGCATAACCATTCTGTACTATTTCTATGAGCCAAATACATACTCATATTTTTCTTTGTCATCTGAATGAAGGAAGTCTGTATTTCTTATATCTGTACTGACTGATTCTTGTTCCATTTCACTTTTGCAGGAATTTTGGCTCACATGGCCAAATCAAATTCATTATATCTTCATTATCCATGAATGAATGATCTGATTATTCACTTGTTTTTCTCTTGTTGAGACAAAAGCTTCACTATGCTGTTTATGCTGGACTTGAACTCACTATATAGCCAAGGCTAGCCTTGAGCTCCCAGCAATTCTCCCACCTCAGCCTCCTGGGCGCTGGGATGACAGGTGTCTGTCACCGTGCCTGGCCTCAATGATAGTTCAGTTTTGGCCTGCTCCAAAACATGCAGATCTAATTTTTCATATGCTGTTGTACTGAACTGGGTTACTTTTACCAGAGAAAAAACAAGAAAAAAAGAATTTTGACAAATCCCAGAGTAGTATGGGTCTACTGGACTCTGTAAACATATGTAAAACCAAGCTACGTGGAGCATAAAGTAGGTAAAAATCCCATTTTGCCACTTTTGCACACATGTGCACACCTTGACATTTACCATTTTATTATAGATAGCTAATTTTGGTGCATACATTGTAAGCAATCAGACAGGGCTAGGCCCTTGAGGGAGTTAATGCAGAAGATAAAAACATATCATAATTGTGGCTGGAAACATATCTGAAGATTAGAGTCACAGTGGCCAAATTTATGTATTCCTCCAAGGGATGAACAGGGTTTTGAGGTAGCAAAGGCAGTAGCACTCTTTTGAGATTTCCAGTCATTAGGGATGGGCTAACCTCCCCCACCTAGTAAGACTAAGACTAAAGCTAAGAGTAAGGATAAGGCTGTGACTACAGAGTGCAGAGCAAAGTTAGTGATGTCATTCATATGTCCTTGCTACTATTCAATCAATATTATTTAAACATCTTTACTTCTAATCCTACTGGTTGATCATAATTTTGCACCACTGCTTGATTTTGTTCTATAAGCCTCTCTTATAAAGTGGAGTGTGCAGCAAACCATTTTCCTGGTCTCCTGTCTCTCTCAGAAACTGTCTTTCAATAAAATTTTCTAATTTTAACTTCTGTTGTTCCTCAGAACTTATTCTTCAGTTTTGAGGAACACAAACTTGGCACCTTGCACACGTCTAGTAGTTTAGGAGTTACATCTCCCTAAATCCTTTGAAGGCATTATAATAACACCAAGTGGTTAAATGCAAATTGCTTCCTGTATCCCTCAGGGAAAGGGACTGAGATATGCAGCTGGCTATTATTATGCTAATGTACCAAGTTTACAGCAGAAAAGTAAGGGATGGGCATGCAAGACCCAGTCTTATATACCTGGGGTTTGTGATAGATATTTTGTGTCTGAACAATGAGAAAATAACCAAGATAATAGTAGAGGAGGAATTGAGCATTCAAAGGGATTCAGATTCAATCCCTAGCACTATCATTAAAAAAAAAAAAAAACTCCCTGTACAAAAATATGCTTTGTCATAATGGGAGAAGCCCAGAAAAAGCTCATTCTAAAAAGTTCTACTAGAAGAAGGTATGGGGCCAGGGAGATAGCTCAGTAGAATAAGCATTTTCCTGGCAAGTGCAAGGTCCTGATACCTCAAAAAAGAGAGAAAGAAAGAAAGGGTAATTGCACCCATTTTTATAATCTATTCCAAGTCTAGCTTCTTTTTCTTTCTCACTCTAGAAAAATCTACACACAAAAAAAAGAAAAAAGAAAAATCTACACAAGAGCATTCAATTTATATCAATTGTTTATAGTTAAGCCCTTCCCTAATTTACATATTTTCCCAGGAAATAAATAAACAAAAACTTTAAAAGCTCTTGAAAGAAAAAAAAACCTGGAAACCTCATTTTTAACTTCATAGGTTTAGCAAATATGTATCTGAAAAAACTATACATCTTCTCAGAAAAAAGCAGGTTGGAACTGTACAGCAACTCTTTAATATTTTAATCACATTCTATTGAGCAAAAATATCTAATTCTAATATTTTTCTGCTTTCATGAAAGGGTAGAAAATATTCAACACAACTGAACCCGTTCTAACTGAAGTATCTGGGGGTTTTTTGGTGCTTTTTTTTTGTGTGGGGGGAGGAACCAGGTATTAAACTCAGGCTCTTGCGCTTGCTAGAGAAGCATTTATTCTCCTAAGCCATCTCCCCAGCCCTAACTCAAGTATCTGGATCTCTAATTACTACTTTGTCTTCATTTCTATTGATTATGACTCATCTTGCCCTTTAGAATATTGCTTCAGGATAAATATGCATCTTTATAATATGTCTGGCATTCAAGTAACCTCACAAATAAAATTTTTCTTACCATTATCAGCGTTAGAGAAGTATACTTTAAAATAAAACTACCTATCAACACAAAAGACCTTTTGTCAAAATTGAAAAGAAAATGGAAAAGTTTAATAACTATTGAGCAAGAATATGATGGACATGAGAGTCAATCTGCTAGAAGACTGTGAAGGTAGAAATACATCTCACCCTTTTATATAGCCAAGATGATACAACCAATTGTATAGAAAGAGTATTATAGATAGCTAAGTTTGGTAGAAATATCATGGGCAGTCAGAAGAGCAGCCAGTGCAGAAGCCAAATGTGGCTGGAGATGCATTCACTGATGGCCAGGCTTCTAGAGAAAGAATTACTCTCCTGCATACTTCCCCTGGGGATGAACCACAGAGGATGCTATTCTAAGTAGATTCCGATCACTTGGAGTAGAGGACTGAACCTTCTTAACTCATCCTTTTCAGGAACATCTTTGTCTGCCCATCTGTGCTTCCTAAGTGACACTTGATTCCCCAGTTGGTCCCCATTTAATCAATATTACCCTAGCAACGATACATATTGTGTACATATTGGCTGACCATAGTTTTGTCCCACCTATGATTTGCCATTGGATCAATATTATCTAAGCAACTATACTTGTAATGTTATCAACCGATTATAGTCCTGTTCCATCTTAAGCACACCCTACCTCATGACTTTGTTCAATAAAATACCCTTGAGAAATGGGGTTAGGGGCAACCCACTTCCTAGGACCTCTCTGTCCTTCTCAGACAGATACTATCTTTCTCTCAATAAGTACTTGATACTCTTAATCTCCATCATTCCCAGAATTCATTCTTTGATTTTAGAGCACATGAATGTGGTGTTTTGGACATCTGACACATAAGGAGTTTCATTCCCCCCTATGAAGAAGACAGAGAGTAAGGCAGGAAAATAATAGGATAAAAGGCTCAGCAAGCTTACTGAGACTGGCTAATCCTGACTGAAAGACTTAAAGCTTCCCTGGAATAAATAAGACAAGAAGGGAGGCAACAGAACACAGGAGAAGCCAGGTGAGTAGAACCAAGGTCACCACTCCTTGCCCACCTCCAATGAAATGCAAAGGAGACAAGGCACAGCCACTTACAGGCCACTATATCAGTCCACTAGCCCCTATACTTAATTGCTAATTCAGCTTTGTTTATAAGGCGTCCATAAGTTTTTGTGATAAACCCTTGATAGATCAAAGGAAAGCCAAACAAGGCTCATTCAGGAATGTACACATAGACGATGGCACGTGGAGTGAAACCCTAGGGCCTAAACTAGCCAATGAGATTCTGACAAATTCTAGATAGGGGCAGGCCCTAACACCCAATAAAAAGCAGCTGAGACCAATTGGCTCTAGTTCTTCTTTCTAGAGCTCCTGAATCATTTATTAATGCAGCTATCTCTCCTCCTTTTTTGTCCCTTTCCAATAAAGTGTCCAATGAAATACTTTTCTTTCCTTAAACTTCATGTCTCTAATTTTTCATTGGTGTGGAGTTTATGAATCCCAGAACAGCCTGCCCACAGAGGACGCAGGCAGGGTTTTGCATCCTCCAGATGCAACACTAATACATACATGTTCTCAAGATAAGCATTTGATGACCCATAATAAGTCTTGCTGTAAGAGAACTTGACAACGGCGTTTACTGCACAGTTCATCCTAAAGGCATCTGTTGACTGGGGAGGCCATGTGTGTTCATCATGCAATGGAAAAATAAACTTTCATCTTTATGAGAAGACACTTTTGCAAGTGGGAGCAAGGTGGACATACCTACCCAGAAAAATGAGGAGAGGTCTCTATAAGTTTTACTGATTAAATATCAACAGAGACAATAGGCCTGCAATTCTAGAGAAAGACATCTCTGGGTTGTAGAGGAGGCAGGAGGCTTACACAGAGAAGAACTTACAGATAATATATTGAGGAAAGAAAGGAGGTGGGGAGAGTTTCCTGAAGTAAATACTCTTAAAAAAAAAAAAAAAAAAAAAAAAAAAAAAAAAAGAAGGCAAGGGAGAAGTCAGAAAGATAGCTCAGCAGAGGAAATCACCTGCTTAGGCAAGTTTAGGCGAGCACAGGGACTGCAGTTTAATTCCTGGCACTATGTGGTGTGCCGGCTCCACCCCAGGACAGGCTGGGCTGGCCAGAGTCCAGATGTGATGACGCACCCTGTAATTCCAGCGTTGGGGAGGCTAAAAACAGGAGGATCACTATGAATCCAAGCTGGGTAGTGAAACCCTGTAACAACCAAATACATTAAAATTTTAAAAAGGGGCCATCCAAATAGCTCAGTAGATTGGGGCCAAAGTTCAATCCACGGGCCTGCTGTGCTAGCCTAGCCCCCAGGGAATGCTGAGATGTCACTTGAGACTGGGTATGGTGGTGTGCGCCCGCAATGCCAGCTCTTGGGAGGCTGTAAACAGGTGGGTCACTACAAGTCCGATCTAATAGTGAGACCCTGAACATCCTGTAGACCCTTCCCTACAAAGACAAAAAAAAAAAGGCAAAGGAGACCCCTGTGCAGTAGAGCACAGGTCAGCTGTAGTCCCAGCAGTAAGGAGGCTGAGGTAGGAGGACTGCTGTGAGTTCAGTGCCAGCCTGAGCTACAAAGTGAGTCTAAATTCATCCTCAACTGCATAATGAAACCTTGCCTCAAAAAGAAAAAAAGAGAAAATTTCCCCTTATTTTCAAAAAGTCTTTCTCTTTTCTTTTCTTTTCTTTTCTTTTCTTTTCTTTTCTTTTCTTTTCTTTTCTTTTCTTTCTTCCTTTCTGCAGTTCTGGGGATTAAATCCAGGGCTATTCAACCACTGGGCTACATTCTCAGCCTTTATTTATTTATTTACTTACCTTGATGGTCTTATTAGACTGTCCAGGCTGGCCTCAAACTTATAACCTTCTACCTTGGCTTCCCTAGTAACTGGAATTACAAGTGTGTGCTGCTTTGCCCAGCCAGGCTTCTTTGTATAATGTCTGGGATATGGAGGAATGAAACTTTCGACTTGAAAAATACCTGGGATGAGTTTGTGTTCTCTAAAACTGAAGAATGAATTTTGGGAACAAACAGAGATTAAGAGCAGAATATTTACTGGGGGAAAGGAAGCTTCAGTCTAAGAGAGAAACACAAAGGAGACCCAATCTGGTTGCCCTAAAGCTGTCTCTTCCAGGGATTTTTGTAACATAAAACCATGTGGTGAGGCGGGTCCAAGGTGGAGAAAATGGAAACTCACTTAGGCGGACATCAGGCCAGACAAAACAATGGTCAACCAATGAGATTACCAGCACTACTTCCCAGGTAAAATTGGTTAAATACAAGACCAAACTAGGAAGCCAGCCAAGTGGTAAGCAGGCATGAAAATGGGACAGTCTCTTCCTGTTGGGGGTTGGATTAGTGACTCTTTCAGGATTTTTCAAGGTGATTGATATCTACTTAGAATATGAATCTCTGATGTCTGTCCCTAGGGAAGTATGTGCCTCTGTTCATTCCCTCTTTCATCTTTGAGGTCTGGCCTACAGCAGAAGAGTCTGTCTCTTCCAAAGTGGCAAAGTCACCTTGTCTTTCACATGGTCTCCTTGAGGGCCTGACTCTATCTGACTCCCTATAATATTTCTACCTAATTTAGCTGCCTACAACTTGGGGAGGGTTGTACACCATGCTGTGTTCTGCCACATTGTAATGTCTAGGAACGAGCAGCAAGTCACTGCTCTGCTGTGTTATGCTAAAACATGGATGACATTTGACCTCCAAATAATCCAAATAATATAAAGGAAACCCACTAGATGTCCAATATGCCAACTTTGTGTTCCCAAAAAGTGAATAATGAATTCTAAGCAGCAATAAAAATTAAGAGCATAAAATATTTTTTTATGTATCGAGTACAGAGTCTACAGGGTCTCGCTATACAAGTCAGATTTGCAGTAATCTTCCTGTTTTTCACCTCCCAAGTGCTGGGATTACAGGCGCCACCATGCCCAGTCTCAGTCACTATCTCAATGTGCCCTGGAGCAGGGTCCACACAGCACACTGGGGATCAAACCCCAGTCCCTGTATCTACCTACGCAGGCACTTTAATCTGCTGAGCAATCTGGCTGGCCCAAGAAAATGAAACATTTATTAGGAGAAAGAAAGCTATATTTATTGGGGAAAGGAACACTTCTATCTAAGAGACAAAAAGTGTCCCATGTGGGTGACTGAGTACCCTATTCCTCAAGAAACTTTTGTAGAGTAAACTCACAGGGCAGATACAGAATCACAAGGTAGGTATAAGATGGGACAAAACTATGGACAATTAATAAGATTACAAGTACAGTTGCTTAGGTAATGTTGATCCGATGGGGAAGCAGATCATAGAGCAAGTGGAACACACAAGGACTTTTCCTGGATCGAGTATGTCAGAGACTCTTCTTGCCCCCCCCAGCTGATTGATGCTGATCTAGAATATCAATTATTAGTATTTATCACTGGTGGGATTATGTAGATGGATGTAATGGTTGATACATTGTGTCAACCTGAGAATTTACAAGCTTAACTAAAGGACTCAGCAGAATGCCAGGCTCCTCATTTTGTCAACATCTTCATCCTATGTAAGAGGAGCATGAAGTATAGTGTGAGTGCTACACCCAACCCAGGGGTGATAGCCTGCTTACAATCTAAGGGGGAAAAACAGGCCTGCTCTTCTCGCCCCACTTTTCTCTTGCTGCTTTTGCTATTTTCTGGCATCATAAACTGTTGCACCTATGCCACACCACCCTGCCTTGGAAAGCTATGGAGCATTGCCCATGCCGTGGGCCAGAATGGCAGCAGCATAGAAAATTTGCTCCTCGGAATTAGATTCAGAGTTCCCAGTGATCCACGCACTTGACCCCTACAGCCAAGAGAGAGGAAAGCCTTGCTACTACTCCAGCTGGCAGCAGACCATGGTATCATCCACCTCGCACTGGCTTTAGGTACATGCAGAATGCAAGAGTTATGGAGTTAAGAAGACTCCCAGACTGGGGAGATAGCTCAGTAGAATAAATGCTTGGTGGCAAGCACAAAGTCCTGAGTTCAATCCCCTGTACCGCAAAAAAAAAAAAAAAAAAGGACCTCCACCTCAATTTTAGAGTACCTGGAAGCCAAGCAGTGTGCCCCTGATGGGACAGTATATGACTTATGGGTGAGAAATTGAAGATGGAGTGGAGACCCCAGAAGTTTGAAAAAGCCAGGAACCTGAATCATCTAAGGAAAGTTGCAAGGAGGGAGCAAACTAGGCCTAAGAGAGAAGCTGTGGCAGCTGTAACTACCAGAAGTGCCATCAGGTGGAGCCTTGAAAGCCCTTTGGAGCTCACAAATGTCCCACGGGTTGTTTCAGATGCTGCATGTGGAACTATGGGACTTAATGTTTGCCCTGCTGGATTTTGGGCTTGCTTTGGTCCTAACCCTTTGTATCCCCATTTTTGTAACCTTTGAAATGAAAACGTTCATCTTGAACTTTGTTTTCATTTGTACATGGTCTTGAAGCAAAGAGCTTGCCTTAAATCTCAGAGGAGACTTTGGACTTGAACTTATCAGCAATTCTGAAACTGTTGGGACTTTGGTAACACTTAGAGATGGACTAGATGCCTTTTACATAAAGAGATATGCATGAGTCTTTGGGGGTTCAGGGGTAGAATGTTAGGGTTCCAAAGTAATGTAAATTTGATAGACTTAATGCTAATTCTTAAGGATTGTTAAACCAGTGCTATAGTGTTCAAGTCGTGAAATGATAAGAATAAGCATGTCCATATGTGGAAACCCATTTAAAGAAATGTGTCTGGTTGCCAAGTCAGCAAGGGGTGGAGTGTACTGATTGATGCACTGTGTCAATTTGAGAACTTTAGAAGCTTAACTAAGAGTGGCTCAACAAGGAGTCAGGGCCTTTACTTTATAAACATTCTGAGCCTATGCAAGAGGAAGGCCCAGAGATGGGTGAGTGCTATACTCACCCTAAGAGGTGGTAGCCTGCTTACAATATGAGGCAGGAGGGGTTGGGGACACAGCTCAATGGCACAAGCGCCTGCCTGCAAAACTCAGGGGCCTGATACATATGGATTGCTTCTCTGTCTTTGCTCTTGCTGCTTTCACTGTCTTCTGCCCCCCCTGAACTGCTGCCCCTGTGCCACGCCACTCTGCCCTGGAGCTGCCTTTCCTTTTCTAATTGCTGGAGTCTGGCTGCAGAGGTCAAAACTGCCTTATTAATTTTTCAAAAACCTTAATGAGGCCTTCATCCTATGTTTTTCCTGTCTACAGCGCTCCCTGTCACTACATGTTTCAATTTCTATTTGTCCTTATCTCTAACACGAACTCTTCTGAGTCAGCCATGGTTCTTAGTAACCATGGTGTTTAGAGTGTTTGTAATTCTCAGCATTTTAGATTGCATTAATCTGTTTCATCATCCATCAGATGATAATTAAATCATATGCACCAAGAAACAAGCTGGGCTATGTGGATTCTGAAGTAAATCACAGGGACAGATTTCTTTCATTAAATGAATTATTTTTCATAGAAGAAAACAGACAGTAAACAGACAAAATAAACAAACTTGATAATTTACTTACAGTCTCTATTACACATGTTATTAAGGATAATGAGGACAAACAAAATAACATGAAGGATGGGAAACATTATTTTAGGAAAACATTATGGGATATGGGATTTGCACCAAGAAGTGAAGGAAATGATGAAGGATGAAGGAGAAGATAAGGAATAAAATTACTGTCCCAAGCTGAGAAATTATGAAAAACTTGCAGCTTTTTGGACCAAGCAAGGGAATAAATGTAAATGCATTTATTATAGATAAAAACACAGGGGAAATGTAGTTTTGGGGTCCTGGAAACAATTCTATTTTAAACATGTGGCATTTGAGCTGGCTTTTAAACATCAAAGTACAGATGTAAAGCAGACAATGAGTTACATAGTCTTTAATCCATGTTGTAGTAATTTAGTTATTATAAGTACACAGCCAAAAGAGCCTAAACAGAGGGTCAGATGAAAGAAAACAGTCCAGCTGGGTTAAGAGCTAATTCAAGCAACTAAGTCAAGCTTAGTGATGCAAAAGTAAACATAAGAAGGATAAAGGCTACAATAAAAAGGAAAATAAGACCTTCCTCCCAGGATGCAGAGCTCTACCCTGGCCTCTAGACTGAATTTAGAAGAACTTAGAAAAGAAGAGTAGCCAGTTTCTTTTTATCTCAGTTTCATATAACTATAAACCCACAACGCCATCTGTTTAAAATAAGTATACATATATAATGTCAAACTCAAACTTCTTTCCCATCTTCATGAGTACTCACCAAGAACTTTTTTCCTATTGTAGATAATAAACACTCTCTTAAATTCCTTTGAGAGACAAATAACTGTAGTTTATATGAAATTAACCTTTTTGTATTAAATAGTTTATATCAGAGAAGGATGCACAAGAGCCATCAGGGTATATTCATCATGTAAACCACAGCTATGATAAAATCATTTGAGAAAGACTCGTGTTCTTATGAAAAGCAGATTAGAAAGGAAATAAGATTTTAAGAAATTAATTTGTGCATCTTCAGAGAACTTCCAGGGCAACTAGGATTTGAGTGGGCAGAATATTAAAAGGAGATGGACCAGTTGTAAGCCGAAGTCCTCGTCTGATTTTTGCCTGTGGGCATCTGGGCCATTAAGAGCAGGAAGCAGTCTGGCAGGCCAGAAATGAGGAAGCCTGGGCTGAGTTCCCACTGCAAGACAAACACGGAAGGGAACTGAAGTGGCAAACTGAGCGAAGCGATGGCATGGAAGTCAGGGTTCATACGGCCTATATTCCAGCCAAAGGATTTTTTAAAAAGGCATCCTGATACCTGCTTTGGCTTCTCTTTCCTTTTCAGACATTTGCCAAATTCTTAGTCTGCATTGCTTAGCCCATAAAAAGTTGGGCAGAAAGCCTCTAAAATATTCCTGTCTCTCAAGGGTAAAGAAAAACATTGAATTTTAAGATCTCACAGAGAGTGGTGGTCCAGCGGGCGTGTCCTTCTGTGACTGACGATGGTGAGTGGTGCACTTCAAGGCAACCCAGTAGTTCGTTGCTGCTGCTGCTGCTGCATACTGTACCACTGAACTGCATTCTCAATTGTTTTATTTTGAGACAGGGTCTTCTACATTGCCCAGGTGGGACTGTTACAGTGGAAGTGCTGATGGTAGTTCAAATTCTTGTATACAGAAGGAAATAATTGCCAAGTATATATCTGTTAGCAGTGGTAAGCAGCTACATTTATTCAAGATCATGGGAAGTTGTGCTTAGGCCAATCCATGCCACTAAGAGTATAACACACCAAGAAGTGTGTCACAGAAACAGAAAATCAGTACATCCAGGTCAAACGTGTCATGCCCAGTGGTTGAGGCCATTCCAGCCAAACACAACAGGAAAACTCAAAGAAGAACAAAGAAGGGCCCTGTATCCCAACTCCCAGGTTCCCTGAAAACTGATGACAACTGTACCGCCCGGCCAGAAGCATGACCGCGCTCACTTAGCCCCCAGATTCCACAAGCCTTCCCCTTTGAGGCCTTCGCTCTCCCATCACTGAGCACTTCCATCACCAGGGTGTGCCTCAGCCCCCTCACACCCAAGTGAAGCTCACATAAGCTCGCCCAGGTGATTTCTCTGCTCTCCCTCCAACCCCACTACACCTGGCACCAAATCCTAACTTTTTTATAATAAAAAGATATGATATAATGTGTGTAATTTGCCAGAAACTACAATAACTTTCCTAGTGTACTCACCAAAAAGTTGTAAAACGTGCCTAATTTAGCAGAAACAACAGTTGTATACTGTACTCACCACTGAAGTTGACATCTGTGGCTCGCAGGAAGGGAAGATGAGAGGGAAAGTGGTTGCTTGGAAGGAGTCTCCTTCCCTCAGAACATCAAGACTCTGGCTCTCTGGTGTCTTTTCTTTCCTTGGGAGAGTCTGTAGCCCACTAGGACCTGCTTCCGGCTAAGTCTCAACCTTCTCAGAAGTGAAAACTGCTCTAAGGTTGTCCGTTTCTGTGTTTAATGCTGTTCTTTTCCATTGTAAGTGCTTTCTTTATCTTCCCTCCCTTCTTCCTAAGACACTTTTCTACTGTTGGAGGCCATTTTGATTGCAATTATCATAGTGACTATATAAAGCACTGGCCAAAACAACGACCACAGGCACATACATCTGGGCTTAGACCGACACTTAAATTACTTACATATGTTTTTCTGGCACCGTAAGTCTTTGTTTTTAACTACAAGCAGCCAGCATTTGGGTGATAACTCAAGACTTTGGTCATATGTTAAACTTAAAATGCTCAAGTTTTTCATATATCAGGCCAGTTGTAACTTTAAGGTCTACTGTATTAAAAATATTTAGGGGCCAGGAGGTAGCTCAGTAGAATAAACATTTGCCTGGCAAGTGCAAGGGCCTGAGTTCAATCCCTGATCCCGCCAAAAAAACTAAAAAAAAAAAAAGTTTAGTTCTTGCTAGAAAATGGCCTTTTATATCATTATATGATCACTATAAACCTTAATTTGAAGTACAAATTGAGCAGTTTCAAATTAATATGTTTTCAATATGCTGTTGAATCCATGCTATAATAGTGTATCTCTTTCATAATTTTCTATATAATCTATGTTTTTGTTATATTTTTAAATATTTGTATGCTTTTCAACTGATAAAAAAATGAAATAAATCCTGTAATTTCTGGCAACATAAATAAATTCAAGAGCCTTCTGTTAAAAATAAGTCAGCCCAAAAGGTAAGTACCATGTTTTCACTCATTTCTAGAAACTAAAAAGCTGATCACTTAAAAGTAGAGAATAGGAACGTGCATGCCAACCTACATGAAACTGCAGCCGGGTGATAGGAACACTTCCTCAGGTCCCATGCTTGTGTGATTGCCATTTGATTTTGTTATAATACAAATATTCAAACATTATGCAGTCAAAGTATCTCACTCTAAAGATTAAATGTTAGACATTAGCAAACAAGTAAATTATACTTAAGGGCTGGGGAGATGGCTCAGAGGAATAAATGCTTCTCTGGCAAGCACAAGGGCCTGAGTTCAATCCCCGGTTCTGCCAAAAACAAAACAAAACAAAACACCTTCAAGATCAAGTAAATTATACTTAAATGGCATTCTATTAAAAAGATAACAAATTTGGCAGGGAGATGGCTCAGCAGAATAAGCGCTTCCCTGGCAAGTGCAAGGCCCTGGGTTCAATCCCTGGTTCTGCCAAAAAAAAAAAAAAGATAACAAATTGCAGTAAAGCTTTCATGTCAAGAAGGACAAACGACAGTTTTACAGGTAAATGGATGCAACTCGAGACCATATTCATAAGTGTATATCTTATGAACCAGACATAAATGTGTAAACAGTGTATTGTCCCCTAGTGTGAGAAAAGCCAAAAAGTAAACATGGTCTAAAATGTACTATAAACATTATAAAATGGGAAGAAACTTCAAAAAGAAAGACGAACTGATTGAGGAGAGTGGGTAAAAAGAAAAAAGAGAAAAGTAAAAGGACAAAATATAAACATATGACAGTTTGCTCTCAGTTCATTGAAGGGATAGCTTTGTGCTAATATTGTTTGGACAATTAAATGCTGATATCTTATACTCTTGAGTAACTGATTTGAAGATAACAATATGCAATATGTTGACTATTATTACCTTCCTATCATTGTTTTGGGATTTTTGGGGAGCTTTGATATTTTTGTTTCTTTTCTTTAAAATAAAAAAGTTTACAGTTTTGATTTTTTTTGCAGAATCGGGGATTGAATTCAGGCCCTTGCACTTGCCAAGGAAGAACTTATTCTACTGAGCCATCTCCCTGGCCCCTACAGTTTCTTTATATTATAATATTTTATAATTAGATAATGATAACTGATTAAAAGTCAGTTTACACTAAAATGAAAATGTAAAGATATTAACAAAGCCTACACCAGTATTGAAGAGGCCTCTGTAGAACCCTACAACTCTAGTGAGTCATTCAACCTCCTAAGAAGGGAGGTTGGTAGACCTAATTGAACAAGAGTCAACCAAGTACAGTATGCAAAAAAAGGGATCACCAAAGAAAATTTTCTCATGCTGCTGCAGGAAGCCATTTAATTAAGCAAGACTGTGACCTATCCTGGCAGATGACACTGAGAGAAGAGCTAACAGGGTCTCTACATGGTCCCAAAAGTCCTTAGCCAACCTTCATTAGATAGATAGATAGATAGATAGATAGATAGATAGATAGATAGATAGACAGACAGACAGACAGACAGACAGACAGACAGACAGACAGACAGACAGACAGATAGATAGATATAGATAGATAGACAGACACAGAAAGACAGACAGAGATCACTTTTGATAAACACAGGTCTCACTTTAACTTGGTCTTAAAAACCTAGCAGAAAGCTATAACCAAAAGATATTTTTAAATACAGTACCATAAACAAAGAGGCCTCCAATTACTGCAGTAGCCTCTGCTAGCAGTCTTAGTTACATTTGCAGTCAGCCGCTATTATAATTCAATGAGGCTAGAGAACCACAGTGGCAACAGCTATAGAAGGTCAGCAAGAATCTTTAAATTCCTTTATATACTCTAGAGAGCAGACCTTTGTCTGAGTGCTCATTAGTTAGGATTTTTTTCAAAATTGGTGGCTTGTCTTTTCACTTTGTTGACAATTTCTTTTGTCCTGCAGAAACTCTTCAAGAAGAGTTGATGTCAGCTGTTGATTCTTTCAAGTGCTTCCCGTGCGAATATATGTTTGTTCATGAACTCTTTATCTACCCCTATGTCTTCAAGAGATTCTCCTACTTTCTTGTCCAGGAGATTCAGTGTTTCTGTTTTAATGTTTAGATCTTTAATCCATTTTGACTTTAGCTTAGTGCATGGTGATAGAGCTGGGTCAAGTTTTAGTTTTCAGCATGTACAAAGCCAGTTTTTCTAATACCATGCATTAAAGGGGCTATCTTTCTTCCACTAAGCTTCTTTGGCTCCTTTGTTGAAGATCAGGTGGCTGAGTGTGTTTTCAGAGGCCTCTGCATCTTCCCATCTATTCCATTGATCCTCAGGTCTATTTCATTGCCAATACCATGTTAATTTATCACAGTGGCTTTGTAGTATAATTTCAAGTCAGGAATTCTGCCTTGTCTTTGTTGGCCAGGATTGCCTTTGCTATTCTAGGTTTTTTGTGGCTCCAAATAAATTTTAGGAATGATGTCTCTAGGTCTAGGAGGTATGTTGGTGGCAGTTTCATAGGGATTGCATTAAATCTATACAACAAGATGGGAGTATGCCCATCTTCACGATGTTGGTTCTTCCTGTCCAGAAGCAGGGAATATCTTTCCATTTTCTGAAATCCTCTATAATCTCTGATATATTAGGGCCCTCAAATTTAAAGACCCCATATCACTAGCCTCCATGAAATGCAAATAAAAGCAACACTGAGATACCATCTCACTCCAGAAAGAATGGCTATCATAAGGAAATCAATCAACAACAAATGTTGGAGAGGTTGTGGGGAAAAGGGAACACTTCTCCACTGCTGGTGGGAATGTAGACTGGCACAACCATTGTGGAGGTCAGTGTGGAGACTCCTCAAAAGAGTAGGACTGGAAATCCCATTCAAGCTGCGTATACCCCTACTGGGAATTTCCCCAGAGTAACTGAAAACATCATATCATAGTGATATATGTGTACCTGTGTTTATAGTAGCACATTTTGTGATAGCCAAATCTTGGAAACAACCTAGATATCCATCACATGAGGAATGGTTGAAAAAGATGTGGTATTTTTGCACAATGGAGTATTACTCAGCTATAAAGAATAATAAACTTGAAGCATTTATATTGAAGTGGATGCCATTTGAACATATACTCATAAGTGAAAGAAACCAGACACACATGTGCAAATATCATATAGTCTCCCTAGTATAAGAAGTCAAAAGAAGAAATACAAATACAAATATACAACAACAATTAAAAAGAATTAGTCAGATAGAGCAAACTGAATGGCATATGCTGCAGGGTACTAATCAGGTTTTCTTCTGGATGGTTAACAACCTAAGTTCACAAATCAAAAATTGGATAAATAGAAGGGCTGCAAGGTCAGCCAACATTTTGGCCCTAGCCTTTCAAGGTCAGCGAAGACTCAGGACATAGGAGAACCTGTAGTGTATCATCATGGAACTCAGTTGTGCCCCAAATTTTCTGTTCAAGGAGATTATGGAGCCACAGAGGAAGGCGATCAATGATCTATGGTGCGCCTGGGGAGAGTCACATGGAGAGAAAACTTTCTCTCAGGCTCTCACAGAGAGCAAACTGGTCAAGCAATGGCCATGACTCATCCACATGGATGACACAGACAAAGGATCTACAGAGTAAGGTACAGGATTACAACATAAACCCTGAGGGGACTTGACTGACCTGATCAGATACCAAAGCTACATTTTTTGTTATATAGGTTTTGCTTTATCTCAGTCTTAACCATCCAGCAGAAAAGTATAAAAATGAGGCATGTAAAGTGGAGCCATAATAATAAGTTGAGCTGTAAATGGCTCTAGTCAACAACTTCAGATAACTCACTATTATTGTGGACTGCTGGACTGTGTTGGATTGTGTTGCTGAGTTCAGGCACCTAAAATGGTTTAATGACAATGGAGTGCCCATCTTTGACAGGTCTAGACAAAGAAAGGGGGACTCAAAGGAAGAACCATGATGTGTTTATATAAACAGTAAAGATAAATATGCAGTACTTTTGCATAATTCTATGAGAAGCAAGATTAGCACTAATAGAAGTTGGACAAGATATTATGTTGGCTTTTAGTACTCTGGACAACCACTAGGAACATAACAAGGTAGAAAGTATTAATTATTGAAAGTGTGGTATAATTCAGCTTTAAAAAAATAAGTTAAGTATACAGCTATACTCTCTTAATTCATTGATAGAGACATCTACTCTAA
>PVKA01006956.1:0-80468 GCA_004027165.1 Ctenomys sociabilis
AGATCTACTATATTTATACATTTAATTCATGAAATTTACAAGTATTATTTAAGCATATGAGTAAGTCTATTTGTTAGATGATTTAAATACTTAAAAAGAATAGAACATATTAAATTTATAAGTGCAGTTTAAAATATTTAAGTGATTTAATTAACTAGGTGTTAAAAAAACCTTTAAAAGTGATTGCTAAAGTTGCTAGATTTAGGAAAAGAATAATTAGATTTGTAAATTCAATTTAAAGGCTTAAGAAATGGGTTTTTGAATTTGCAGTTTTAATAAATCCCATATTAATATTCAAAACAAAAGTAGCTCTTAAATCACCTTTTCTGGGGACCCAAGCCATACTTAAGAACATCAAAACTCTCCCACAGACAGCACATGCAGACCCAGGGTGCCTGTTTCCTTATCTCTTATGAAAGGCTTGCATAAAAGACTCTGCAGACCCTTCTGGCTCTATACTCCTGAAAGCAGCGCGCGGTCCACTGGGCACTTTGGCCAGTTTTTGTTGGGGGCCTTATTTGCAAGCTACTACAAAGAGTAACATGGTCTTGTTTTGATTCTTATCACAGAGCACCTGCAAGACCTGCACCATGTTGCTTTTTCCAGAACTGCTGTCTGCTTGTCCCCGAGAAGCAGGATCCCCAGTAGTTACTCAGCAGGGCGCTGCAGGGACTACATAAACACTATTTTTACACAGCATCAACAACTGTTCTGTCCTCTGATTTGCTCCTTCAGGACCAAAAAGGATGCGTGAACAATGCTGAAAGGTCATGACAGATACACCTCTCCTCCTGCTGCAACGGAATGACTATTATTATGTGTTACGATCCATTAATGGTCCGGGGTATTGGATTTCTTCACCTCCTACAGGTGATGAATGGGTCTCCCCCATTGCCCACACCTCTAGTTGGCTTTTGCTGCTGGAACCTTGCCAAATGCCGCCGTGTTCCTCTTTTTATCAGAGGCAGCATGGATGCAGGAGACTCTGGACACTAGCAATGCAGAAGTATGAGATACAAACCCACAACTCAAGCTCAGGAACAAAAAAAGGAGCCAGCACATGGACAGACGTAGTAGATACAGAAATCTGAAAAATCATTAAGTGTCTATCTTCCAACTCAATCAGCACTAGCTGAAGGCTCTAACATTATAACTTTTATGCTACTTATTCAGTGAGTAACTCGTTCTGCTAACAATGTTCCAGCCTCCAGACTTTTTAGAAGTCTGTTTTTTAAATTAATTTTAATGGTGTATTTTAGATATACATAATGACAACATTCAGCATTAGGAATTTGTACCTGTACATGAGATATCTTGCTTCTTAGGATGTGTTTGAAACCATCAAACTCAGTGCTCAAAACAACAACACAAGCAGTAATCCCAGGCATAATCGAAGCTTCTTCCACCTCAAGGCAAGCATTAAGTAATAAGGTTAGAGATTTGCACATGAGTACATAAATAAAACCATTCTGATGTGGTTTTTGTTTATCTTTTTAAAAACTTAGAACACTGGATTGGGAAATTTAGAGAAATATAAATAGAGTGACTTACTGTTTCAGACGGTGGGCACAAATAAGCCTTTAAGTGTGCTGGAGTATAGGGCAGGGTGATCTAAATTAGCCTGAAGGTTATACAGACAAAAGGGAGCAAGGAAAACTCAAAAATAGCCAGAAAGTGACAGGTGAGGAAAACTGACTCCAATATGCACAAAGAGCATTGAGCAACTCTAAGGAACCAGGCATCATGGTGTAAGCAAAAGGGATAAGAAAAGTAGGTGTGATAAATAAAACATTCCCTCAAAAATCAATGAATAAACATTAATTGGTAGTGTGGTTGAGCATGGTGGTCTCTGCATTTTCTTGGTTTAAAACCTTGCCTACCCAGGGGGAATTGGAGTAATCTGATGAATCTTGTGTATTTCAGGGGTTCTGTGGTCCTGGTGCAATTTCAAGTTAACAAGTTCAATTTTATGCATTTCATGTCATAAAAGCTGGAATTGTGTAGTTCCTCTTAACCTGCATTTCCTTGAGGAATCTGGAGTTGCTGCATGCTGGCGCCTCTCAGTCCATCAGGCAAGTGTCACAGGAGAGATGGCACCTCTTGCTGGGAAAGCAAGCCTTGGGAACGCTACGAGAGGAGGAACGCCTCCTTCTTTACAGCTCAGCAGTATGCGAACCATTCATCTGACCTCTCCCTGCCCAATGAGCTATCTTTTAATTGTTATGAAAGCAAGTAAGATGCTAACCCAAAGTTGGTGAATTTTTCTTCTCTCTTAATTTTCAAACCATTTAGGAGCTGACTGACATTTTCTACTTTGTTTCATCACTTTCACTGCAGACAAGTGACGGAGCCAAATCCTGCAGCACAGAACCTTCCAGATCAGTAACACTTGCTTAGTGGCCACAGGAGATCAAAAAAATACCTAATGAGTCATGTTCATGCAAATGTTTTTCTGTTATAGAAGGTCTGTCCAATGGCATAAAATCATGCTAAAAATATATGCAACAACATGTTAGAAATCCTAACAGAAGGCTCATTAGTGGAACAGCAAAGGTCCTGGGTTGATATAAGATGCTTTCCTACTTGACAGTTACACAAGTTGATTCTGCCCTTCACTGTAACTAAGCCCTATTTAGAAATAAACAAATAAACATTATTTCCTTTGCCCAATCTGATGAATAATGCATTAGGGATGGTGACAGGTTTGTATGCACCACAAATTGTGAGGGTTGCATCTTCTTAATTCTTCTCTGTCTAACACATGCCTTGACCTTCAGTTTTCTGATTTCAACATTTGGCCTCAAATGTCAAAAGGCTTGTGTAGTCAGCCCAGCAAATTCAGCTCTTCGGCACAAATTTCAGAATTAATGTATGTTCAACAAGCAGTCCAACTTCAATAATATTTTAACATAAAAAAAAGTGGGGCCAGGAAATGTAAAATTGAAATGTTATTACCCTGATTTTCCTTTTCATTGCCAGCACTACCTTTTCTGGTTAGAGGTTTGAGATTGCTACTTGAGGTTTTTCAGCCTCACCTAATTGACCAAGATGTACTAGACTGATGCTGGCACATGTGCCTCAGTGGGCCACTTGTGTCACTGAAAGATCTAAATAGTTCACTATCATTGTCCTAGAGGAATGATGTGACAACTGATTATATGCATTGAGTATCCTTTATTGGAAACCAAAAACTTATTATCAAATTAGGTGAGTGTGAGGCCAGCAAGATAGCTTAGCAGACTAAGTGCCTGCTTAGGCAAACACAGAGATTGGGGTTTAATCTCCAGGACCACATGCCACAGAGGCCCTGCTCGTGGGCATGTGTAGCCAGCCATTGAGACCAGGACTGGGCATGGTACAGGAAGATCACTATGAGTCTGGGCTGCATGGTAAGAGCCTATAACAAATACATTAAAAAAAACCAAAGAAAATAGGTGAATGTAGTCACTTCTCACACCAAACACTGCAAAAGTGTTGCTGAGCTATCCATCAATGATGTTTCTGAGGTGACTGAACTGCTAGTGAAGCTGCAAGGAAGTTTCCCTCACACTTGTAATGGAGTGAAGACCAAAAGACAGGAGAAGAAAAAAGGTACAAAAACAGGGGCAAGAAAATTAACTTTTCTACTTAGAAAATGAAACCGTGCTGACGAGTACTAAGTTGCAGTTAGAAATTCTGCTCTTGCTCTGCAGGGTGGCTACAGATAGCAGCTATGGATGGCACACTTTCAAAAGCTAAAATAAAAGGATAGTGCATATTTTTGTCACAAGATAATGTTTGAGGCTATGTTTAACTTCATTATAAAATGCAGATATTTATGAAACATTACACATTACACTATTGATATATACAATCCTTATGATTTTACATTTCAGTTATAGGTACCACATGCCATGACAGCCCAATGCTGTGCTAGCCACTGAAACCGAGTGTGGTGGCATATGTCCGTAATCCCAGTGCTGGGGACGCTGAGGCCGATAACTACAAGTCCAAGTCCCTGTAGTGAGACCCTATACCAAATAAATAAAACAATAAAGATTTTTTAAAAATTAAAATTAATTAAAATAAAATAAAACATTAAAAAATAACATGATACTTACTGGATAAGCACAAAAAGGGACAGGAAACCCAGATAACATCTGAAAGTTGCATGAAGCACTCTGGTTTTAAAAAGTCTTCTTGCACTGGAGCATTTCTCTCACCCTCCATATATACCAAACACTGCAGTATTCACCTCTGTCCTTGGTGCACCTGCTTTTACCCATCTGGAAATCTCTCCTCACTCAAGATCATCTTGTTAGAGTTGCTTAGTGACATTAAAGCATTGTGTGCCAGCCTCATTTTCTAATGTTCTCTAATCTGTTTTCCTTAATATTCAAATAACTAAAGACAGGTTGGAGTGAAGAGGGACTGAATCCCACTCACAATAGGTCAGAGCAGGTGGCCTCAGAGAGTGGCAGCACTTTTCCAACTACCAATCATCTTCAGCCTTCAGCAGCAAGCAGGTCATGGGGCCATGAGCACTGCTCCTCTGTGGAGCATTTCCTGGTGATTGTTTTTGCTAAATTACAGAACTCATTGCGGGGTTCATTTACAAGGTGGGCAAAGGTACTAATAAGCATGCCTGTGCGAGAAAACACAACATGTCTATGTGGAGTGTGAGTTTTCCTTTTCTAAACAATGAGCGTGTTGCCCTAGGCCAACTCCTGTTTTACCTCTTTTCAGAAAGCCCATGGAATCTACAGGAGTCTTGTTTTTGTTGTACTGAGCCTACAGCAATATTTTTCAGCAGCCACCACATGGATTGTCTTCTAGGGAAGTACAGAACAGATCAGTAAGTACAATTACACCTGGTCTTGATCTTTACAGGATACAAAATGATTTATAACTAATTTGAGTAGTCTTCAGAAAAGCTGCTCACTAACCTTTCATAAGATTCCTTGGTCATCTAGGATAACACATGAGTTTCAAGAACAAAGAGCTATTTTAATAACCTTGTTCATTCAAATGTAATCATGGAACCCTTACTCGGCTGACCCTTTGCTAACTACTGGAAAAAGACATTAAGTAAGAATCAGTGTCCTCCAGCAGTTCTTTCCATTGGATTCCTCGGGCACTCTAGGTAAGTATCCTGGACTTTTGTAAAAATACAGAACTTCCTCTATTCACGTCCTTTGCTTATAGAGCCAGGCTATTAGGAAACTACTCCAGGCCTCCCCCAAATGACCCATTTAGAATCAAGCTGCATAGCCCTGCCTCAGGTAGCTGCCAAACAAAAAAAGTAAACACAGTCTAACAGTTTGGGTAACTGATGCAAAAGGAGAGCACTGGTTCTATCACAGTAAAAATTCATATGGTATCAGGACCTATCAGAAGTACAATGGGATATTTAAACTTGCTACATTGGAAATGACAAATGCTGTGATAAAGATACATCAAGCTGCAAACCTGCAGAGAATTAAACCCTGGCCAGACTCACTTTGTTGAAATGAAGAGGCATAAAGTTTAAAGCAAATAGATAATCACAAGTTTTCTTCAGGTGATGGTAGTGGGGCAATACCAGAGTTTCAAGCAGGGCCTTCACACTGAGCTACATCTCCAATCATTTATTTATTTGCTTGTTTTTATGCTAAGTCTCACTAAGTGGTCCAGGCAGGGGTCAAACCTGTGATCCTTTTGCCTTAGCCTCCAGAGAGCTTTGATTAGTAAAACCATGCGCCATCATGCCTGGCTTGATCGCTATTCAACATATCACAGACATTAAAGTGTGAGAGCCTCAAGTCTGACACTAGAAGAAAACTTTGAAATAGTAGGAGACAAAGAAATCTTTTCAATCATGTCTGGAGCCAGAAGTTCTCAATTAACTTATAATGTCTTCAGTGTTAAGTAAATGACATAAAAAGAGAGAGAGAAGAATTAAGTATATTACATGGCACTCATTTTATAGGCTGATTTAATTTTCAAATTAACACTAATTAATAGAAGGTATGATTATGCCCTTAATAGAGGAGGAAAATGAGGCCCAGGCAGAGGCAACAAGGCATTTGTTCAAGGACATACACTAATACATTTCTGAGTCAAGATCCAAGTCTTAGTGTAAATGTGCCACAGCAACATAGCAGAGGCATTTCCTGAACTGTAGAGATCTCAGTGGCTATGAAAGCCAGGGGCAATGATGCATTTAGTGGATGTGGATTTACAAACGCAGTTCCTCAGAAAGTAGAGTCCAGTGCTCATAGCTGAAACCTCCTTGTCATCATCTCTTCCTGACATGCTACACAACACCATGGAGAAGGATCCTGTTAAGGTCCAGCCTTCAAATTCCTATGTAACAACATGAGATTCTCACAGATTTATAACTTCCTATTTGTAAGGTTCTGGCAGTAATGGTCAGGGACTTCAGGAACTCCTTATCCCCATCATGGATGGCAATCAGTCGTTCCTCACATACTGCACTAGTATGTTTTGTCAGAGTGTTACTAAGACAAGGCACATGAAAACAAACATTTCTAGACAAGCACTGCCCCTGCACAACACTCAAGGCAGGATGGAAAATGTTCTCTCGAAGTGACGCTCTGCATCCACACACAGAGGCTATTATGTCCAAAGTTCTCAGTCGCTGAGGTCTTTCCTATCTTTGCATGATGGAGCTACAAGAGTGGCACTCCACCCATCCCAGACCTGCACAATCAGAAATTCTGGAGGTCACATCTATCATCTGAACTTTGCCTAGCCCTATGGAAAACTGGGATATACTCAGCTTTGGGGGCCAAAGTGTTCAGGAGCCTCATAATCCCTACTCGATGTAAGAGGAGAGTCAGACCCTCTGTGGAGTTGCAATGCTAGACAATGCTCTAATTAAATTCCTCGTAGAATATGGAATCGGAAATATGTCTACTTATTCCAGTGGATGGATCCTCTTGTTTACCATAAAAGCTGGATCAAGTAGGCCATTGTGTCTAACTTCTCTGTTAGGGAGTGTCATTTCTACACACCTCATTGTTTTGGGCAGTTAGTTCAGACAGACCATTCTGCACTTTGTATCCAATATTAGAATATCCACTTCTAGTTTCAGAAATTTGTGTCTTAGAGTATTATGGTTATGAGGGGCAAAGCTTCATAATAGTTCATAAAATACAAACACTTTATGCCTGAAAGAAGCATGATATAAGGGGATAGATGATAGGTTGTAGTGGCCCAGGGCATTTCTGGGAAGGGTGATTTTCACTGGAGCAAATCTAAAGTGTTCCCAGGCTGTAAGAAGTGCTTCAGCTAGACTGTCAACCACAAAAGCAAAAGGAGTAAGTCTCATTTATGAGCATGCTTCATAAATGCTGGTTGAAAGAATGAAATCTATGAACATATAGCTTTCTCATTTGAGATCCAGACTTTCTAATGACACAGGGATATTTTTCCTAGGTCAGCAAAGGAAAACTACTCAGTGATAAGCCTTTAGCAGTACAGGACACATAGAAGAAACATTTCTTGTATCCCTTAGATAATTCAGATACAGTCTGCAAGTAAAATATTTAAAAGACAATAGGTGAGTACTGTCTCCTTGTTGTACTGTTTTAAAAGTTTATATGTGTAGGGGATTCAGGGCAGGGGAAATAAAGGAAGCCCCAACAAGTGAGTAGGTTGAGAGCTTGTACACTACTAAAACAAAGGATAATATTTTGTGGAGAAATGAACAGAGACACAAGAGGTCTACACCTCTAGGGGGAGGAGAGAAAGGCAAGGTGAGCACATGGGGAGCTAAACAGATCAGGAAGGTTTCTGGTATAGGGACCCATTTCCCATCCCCAGTAATGAGGATGGTCCTTCACTAGCTGGTGCACGAGAAGGAACAAAGATTTTCTTGAAGAGGAATCTTCCTAGCAGGCAAGCAGGCAGACAAGGAGCAGAGATGTATTTGTTTCATTTTAAAAAAAGAGAAAGACAGAAATTTCCTTATTCCACAGTAGCATGTTTGAGTGTGGTGCCTTATGATCATCTCTCGAGAAACTCTCAAGTCGTGAGTCAGGTGAAGAAAGCTTCGCCTCTGCTGGGGCTCTTCAGGTGGCTTCCTAGCTGGGACCTCTTCTAGGACCTGGAAACCCCTCTGCCAGCTAAGCAGCTAGAGAACTGTTCTTGCAGTAGGCAAGCCACAGCTTATCTTTCCTTTTTCATGTCCACATGTACTTTCATTTCCAGTCCTCCCTTCTTTCCTTTTCTTCCCTTTTTTTTCTCTCCTATTGCTGCTTTCCCTAAACTTTCCCTTTTCCTTCCAATCTTCTCTCCCTTTCATTTCCTGTCTTTCTTTTCTCTTGTGGTACTAGGGGTTGAATCCAGGACAGAGACAGTGAACTTCAACCCCCAACCCTTTTTTTTTTTTATTTTGAGACAGGGTCTCAGTAAGTCCCTGAGTTGTACAGTTTGGGGTTGAGCTTGGAATCTAGGTGCTTCAGTTTCAAACTCCCACAGCGCTGGACTTATAGGCTTGTGCCAGCACACTCAGATGCACCCATTCCTCATAACATGAAGCCACTGATGCTAAAGAAGGAAAGCTTGCCAGGTTGACAGATCACATGTGAATCACAAACCCAGGAATTCAATTCCATGATTAATATGCAAAAAGGGCTGCATACAATAAAAAACAAGCACATATTACTGTATTTTCTTTTTATGCCTTGGTCTATCTTCCTGATCTTGTACATTTTGTTTGCCATTGGAAGAACCAGAAAAAAAAGCAAAGGAAAAGATGGTTTAGCAAAAGCAAAGCCAGACTCTTCTAAGTGTGGGCAGCAGGTTGGTTTAACACTTGAGCTAAAGGAAGATGAGGAATATCCCGGTAGGCAGGGAGTGGGTGGGTGGCAGATGTCTTACTTTGCCTTTTTTGAAACACAGGTTTCAAAGCAGAGTCCTGAATATGCTACCCCCTTGAGATGGAAAGGAACAAATAGGCCTCCAAAGAGGGAACACAGCCGAAAAAAGAACTGGGCCAAATAGCAATTAGGAGAAGAAATTAACTGAGAAAGTGCCAGAGGACTTTATTCCTCCTCCTTTCCCTATTCTGTTCCCTTGATACAACTTTAAAACTAAATGTTAAAGACATAAAATCATTCTTTGGCTTGCTCTTCTCTTACCTCCTTTTAAGACTGTATGGTCAACCTGGCATGAAAACGTGCCTCACATTGTAATTACATTGGCATGACCAGGGGATCCCAGAAGTTGGTGCTTTCCTGGGTGATGCCACAGACTTTCAGGCTAACTTTGTCTTAGATTTCCTTTATAGCACACTTATTTTTTTCTAGGCCCTCAAAATACAATACATTTGCTTTGTAAATCTTAAATCTCCATTTGCATGGAGATGGTGGACAGATGGGCACATTGGTAATGACAGAAAAAGTACTCTGAAATTCTAGGATGATAATTCACTATTCTCAGTGCTCCGGAATGCTACTGGCAACAAAAACAGAAATTCAAATATGAAAATGCTACTTCATATTTATGCCACTCATTTGAGGTCAGTCATTAAATAGATTTCCACTCTTTCCAATGAAGACATAGGGGCATTCAAGAAGAAAGCTGGGTATTCTACTGATTTTTGCATATGTGTATGAGCCAGTAGCCCATAGGATAAATGCATTAGTTAATTTTCTTCTATCACAGGCTAAACAGCTTTTTTAGACTCTAGACATCAATTTGTTCCAATACTAAAGGCACTCCTAGAAAAAAAATATGAAAATATTCCAAGTAAACTAATGCCTCCTGAAGTTCTTGGATCAGAATACTAATGTCTCCATCTGAAGAGGCCATAAGTCTGTTATTTTTCCATTAGAAACCTTTCACATTGGCCCATTTGGACAACAAATACCTGCAACTCACAGTTTTGCTACTTGATGCCCTTCTTTGTTTGTCTTTTGCAAAATTATTAGTAATTCAATTTTCTGTGTGTTTGTGAATTACAGGGCTCTAAGACAGCTACTAAAGCTTGTATTTTAGTAGCCAAATTTGGGTGTTAACTAGAAGAGCATCCCTGCCTACCAGGACATTCCTCATCTTCCTTTAGCTCAAGTATTAAACCAACCTGCTGCCCACACTTAGAAGAGTCTGGCTTTGCTTTTGCTAACTTTCTTTTTTTCCTGTATTTTTAGGGCAGGGTCTACAGGGTGTTCAGATTGGGCTCGTAGTGATTCTCCTGTTAAAATAGCCTCCCAAGAGCTGGGATTATAATACGCACCACCATGTCCAGTCTTAATTGCTGTCTTTAGTGCACCTGGGGGCAGGGCCAGTGTGGCAGGCCCAGAGATTGAAGCCCAAGCTCTGTGCCTTCTTGCAGCTGCTTTAATCCACTGAGCTATTTGGCTAGCCCCTAAACTTTCTTAAAGATGTAAGTTAGAATTTTATTCTCAACATGCATAGATGTACACTCATAGAAATTCTAAGGAATTAACTACTTTATATAGTTCACTTGTGACC
This sequence comes from Ctenomys sociabilis, assembly GCA_004027165.1. Taxonomy (NCBI): domain Eukaryota; kingdom Metazoa; phylum Chordata; class Mammalia; order Rodentia; family Ctenomyidae; genus Ctenomys; species Ctenomys sociabilis. The sequence goes on from PVKA01006956.1 coordinate 10,462, forward strand.
CACATTATTGAGGTACAAACTATTTGGTCAAAATTGTTATTAAATGGTTACAGTGTTTATAGCTTTCCAGACTCTGAGCACTGCCCTGTGAATTGGGTAACTATTACCTTATTTATACAGAAATTGCCATACACAGAGGAAGAATTATAATACCACCTTTGGATTAATCAAGTCTGCTAGACTACTCCTTGTCGCCTAGAAGTAGGGTCTAAACTGATGGTGGGTGTTCAGGGGTTTCAAAAGAGAACAAGCACACTGCTTTAGAGTTCCATCCCAACAAGAATATTATTCATCAAAAGAACTTTGGTTTTCTCCCAAAATCAAAATGTGCAGAGCCATGTGGATTTGAGGACTCAACCACCAGAATGATCAAAGACACTAAGCCTTAAAGTAACAGAGCTATAGACTTTCAAGAACAAGTGCAAACTAAAAACCATCTATACAGAGTAAAGGTAAAAGAAGTATCTAGCAGCACTCAGATCATCTGATATGCATATGCAAGAACAGAGGAGAATCAGACCAACAATAGTGTGTGTGTGTGTGTGTGTGTGTGTGTGTGTGTGTGTGTATAGATAAAATCTCCAGAGTGTTTGAAAATTTAGCTAAACTAGTTTCTTGCTGTGTGACCTTAAGCAATTTAACTTACCATTGTGTGTCTCTTTCTTCTTTTATAGAACTGAGACACTATTTCCTACCACTTCGGATTATTGTAAGGACTGACTCTAGAATGTAATAATACAAATAAAGAATTTTAAAGCATGCCTGAGATACAATATTTTTTTTAACATTTTGCTCATAAACTAGTTTGTCATCAGTTAACCTTTACAAAGGTCATTAATTTTTTATGAAAATACTGATTGCTTTCAGAAGTTAACCACTCTGCACAGAACAGGAATAATAATTAAAATGATGCAAACTCAATGAGACTTTCTATTTTCTCATTAAGCATGCTAAAAATTATTTTGTCTTTCTAAAGACTAAGCTAAAGCAAGCTATCTTATCTTTTAAATCAACATCTTCATTATCAATAGATAAGGAGAGAGGTACATATGTCTAGAACAGGAAACACTCAGGTGACCCCAGATACCCTCATGGTCATCTCTTTTACTAAAGATGACTTTGTTTTCATAGAAGACAGCATCAGTGCACACTGAGCAAGGAGCAGGATTTCTTAGTGAATGTTAAACAAGTTGCACTTATAATTTCTGCCTTCAAAGACCTGGAACACAGCCCATTATCATGCTCTTTATAATGAGAGCTTAACAAAAATGCATCATTATATCCAACTATGCATCACTTAGCAATGGAAAGATATTCTAGAAAATTCACTTGTAGGAAAGTTCATTGCTTGTCTGAACATCAAAGAAAGTACATCCACAATTTTACATTCTATAGCCTTCTATACACCTAGACCTGCCTGCCCTTTTCCTTTTGCATTCCCAACTTCCGAGAGGTTTACTAGAATGAGTATTAGGGGCAATCATAACACAATGATAAACATTTATATATCTAAACATAACTAACCATAGAAAGGACAGAATAAGAAGAAACAATAAAAAAACTTCTCACCCTCATAGTCTGATGGGGCCACCACATATATTTTTGCCCTCAATACTTAAAAGATCATGATGAAGCACCTGAGTGCAATTCCAGGACAATATAAGAAAATCTCACTTGGGCGTAACAGAACACAGAGACGGTGGGTGTCAAGGTGACTTCATGGATAGAAAGATAAGTGGGAATAGATTCTAGATAGAAATGATTGCCAAGGAAGAGTGGGTTTTATTGACTGGATCAATATTTGTGGCAAAAGGCCAAACATGGATACAATACCAAGTCAATACACTTGGAAAGCAAAGAAGCTTTTGTGAACACTAAAATATATTTTGAATAATTACTGTGTGTAACCATTAGGCCAAGTGCAGAGACCTTAGGTTAGCAAAGAAGGTATAGTCATCTCATGGAGTTTTTGGATATGGAATGTACCCAAAACAGTCAAAATAATTTAAAAATAGTGATAGAAACTGAGTTAAATTACCCAGAAGATATTCTAGCTTTCAGTGTATTAGCTATGTGGCCCATCAGAGCCTGTTTTGCTCACTGTTTTTGATGAAATAGGTGCTCAACAAACATTTTGAAAATTTACTGCAAAACAAAAGATGCTAAGAAAATACACGAAGAATGAGCAGGTGTGGTGCAGAGTTGCAGCCAATGGGCTGCATTTTAGAGACAGCAGAGGGGGACGTGGAATATGCTTGAAGTCCAGTGCCACAGTGAGGGCAAAATGCAGGAAGAGGAGGAGACACAGAGTTGTCACCGGGATGGTGTGTAGCTAACTCTGAGGGCAGAAAAATGGACTGGTAACAACTTTGTGTCCTAAGTTACCCTATACTGAGCATAAGGAAGATCAGTGAGGATGCTGTTCACAGTGTCCTGCAGAGGTACTGGTGAGGAAGGCATGCTGTGTGGATAATTTAAAACTCTCTTCACTCCCAGATTCCACTGATGGTGCTGACTGTTAAGTAGCATTGACCCAATAGATCTGCATTTCCAGAACTAAGAATCTGAGTCAGTACATGTCCACACAGAACAGTAATAACAAGGGCCAGCCAGATAACTCAGTGGACTCAGGTGCCTGCTTAGGCAGACTAGGGACTGGGAATAAATCCCCAGCAAGCCTTGGGGCATGCTGAGACATCAATGAGACCGAGTGTGGTAGCACACACCTGTAATCCCAGTGCTTGGGAAGCTGAAAACAGGAGGATCATGAGAGTCTGATCTGAGTAGTGAGATGCTGTAGGTACTGTACTAAGTACATAAAAAAGTAATAAGAAAGAGACAAATACTTATTAAACAATCATAATGCATTACCTGAGATCTTAAATCTTTTCCTCAAAATAGCTTTTAAAATATTCTTTAGTAGTGTGCATGAGGCTCCAATTAGAAGCCCAGTATTGAAAGAAAAGGTCATCTTTGAATGCCTTAACAACAACCTGGAGCTCCAAACCTCTACTCATCAAAAATACATTAGTTTTCCACCACAAATATTCAAGGGTGGAAATGGGGTCAGGTGGGAACCAATGTTTCTCATTAGCAATGTCCTATGCCTTTTTACAAAATTGTAATCAGCTAATATATGTATATACATACATATATGTATATATTATATGTATCATATATAAAAGAATATATATACATACATACATATATATATGTATGTATATATATTCCTTTCAAATTGATAAGCTGTGCTCCTACTGAACTTTAAATATTTTGCAAAAGGTAAATGGGGGGGCCAGGGATATAGCTCAGCAACACAACATCTGTCTGGTATGCAGGATGTCATGAGTTCCATTCCCCATAGTGGAAAAAAGAAAAAGAAAGAATAACAAATAGGGAAGTAGGAGAGAAAGTCTTGGAGAATTTAAGAAAGGAGCTGAAAAAAATGAGAGCATTTTAGGGAAGAATGTAGAAACTTTCAGTCAGAGGAGTATTATTTCCTAGTAGAATAATACTGAATATCTAGACTAGCTAAAATTTCCTCTAAATTCTCACCAATCTGAGACTAATGATAGCAAAAGATTTCAAAGGGGACAACGATGCACGTAAGAGGACTGCAGCTGGTGCTCAGTTCTGCTGGAAAACTCTTGCACTCAGCAGGGATGGGAATGGATAACAGATGCTCTGGAGTAGATTTTCCTCTCTACTCTAGGTTAGTGATCCCTTTGGAATCCACAGGTAGCCCATTCAAGCCATCCATTGTTGTCACAGAAGCTGTCAATTTGCTTAGAACTACTGCTTGCAATGCAAATGTCGTTACGCATCATTATATCTCCTAGAAGATGAATACTTTGTCTATTTTATAGAGGATATACTAAGTTTAGTAAAGTTCAATAACTTGTATGTCAAAAAGGCCTTGCATATTAGCCAGGGACTAACCTGGACTCCCACAACACTGCTCTCCTAGGCCATTTCCTTTGTCCAGTTGTGGTGACATTCAGGGAATCAGAACCTCAGTGGCTGAGATAGCACCCTTTCACCAAAGACCTGGTGAGTTGTCCTTGGGTAAATTACTTAGCCACTCTGAGTACCACAGTGTTCATATAAAAAGGACAAATTCATCAGTTCAATAAGCAGTTAGAAGGTAGTAGATTCAGTGATAAGCATCTACTTATATCTACTGAACAGGCGTTTCAGTCCTTTGCTCTGTGATCTTGGGCCACATTTTCCAGCACTGTGCCACTGTGCAAACTAAGTGTACACATACTGCACAACTTACCCAATTTAAATGAGTTGCTGGGAGGATAACAGAAGTATGTGGCTCGAAATCATTACACTGTCCATATTCATTCTTAGTGCTGGGGATAGTGGTGGTGTTGTGGCACTGACAGTGGGCCAAGTGTCATTCATATCTGCACTAAAGAGTGTCCTTACAGGCTGGCGAGATAGCTCAGCAGGCTAAGTGCCTGCTTAGGCAAGCACGGGGACCAGGGTTGGATCCCAGCACCAGCTGCACTGGCCCCAGCCCTGGACACACCAAGCAGGCCACTGAGACTGGGCATGGTGGTACATTCCTGTAATCCCAGCCCTGGGGAGGCTAAGAACAGGGACAGGAAGATCACTAGGAGTCAGAGCTACATAGAGAGATCTTGTACCAAATAAATTACAAAAAAAAAAAAAAAAGTCTCTTTATAATGGCAAAATATAGGGCTGTGCTTGTGAAGGCGCAAGTTCGGGCCAAGGCTCAGCTATTATGTCCTCTCTCTCTGTAAGTAAAATGCACAGAGAATGAGACCTTGAGAGAAGAAACACACTGAGCAAAACTGACCCTCACAGCCACTCTCTCAGAAGACATTAATTAGGTATGGAGGCCAAATTGGATTTTCTCTGTGAAACAAGAGGTTTATAAACCCCAGGGCAATCAAATACCTTCCACCTTGGAATTTACAAAGTGAAAGTTTGGGTCCAGGAAATGAAACTCTCATTAGAAAGCCAGAAAAAACTCCTAACATTCCAGGAGGTCTAATGAGACACAATCATTCATCAACTATTTATTAAGCAATGCTTAGTTGTTTTCTAGCCTCTTTTAAAGAATTAAAAGGAATGAAAGGATTAGTAAATAAGACTGAATTACAACTACTGGATTTCTTTTGTTTTAAAAATTAGACCTAACAACAAATAGCAAAATAAAATCAATTCTGTGGATACTAAAGAATTAAGTGAAAATTAAATTCATAAAGTTACAACATAAAAATGTAAGTGAATTTTATGTAATCTTTAATTATAGTTTTTAATATAAATAAAATATAATAAAATACATTATGCTTCAGTATCTTAAATCCTTGAAAACTTAAAAAGTTTTCCAATAATAAACCCTTCAAATAACATATTAGAAACACTGAGTAATAATATTTCTAAATTGTCAATGAATAAAAATTATTCATACTATACTTGTAAATCCAAGTTAATTATAGTGAACACAATCATCAATTATGTTTCTTGTTTTAACCCTTTATTGTATTTCCATATTTTGTAAGCTAGTTTTTGATTGATACATATTTTAACAAAAAAAAAGGTGTAACAATAATAAAATGTAAGAGTGGGGAGTATAAAATTCTCAAATAATGGGGCTCAGTCTCATCAATATTTTGTTACAAAATTGTTTCTCATCAACAGGTATTTTGGTGATTAGAAGTGGTAAACAAATGGGATTTTTCTCTATGAGGTCAAATGATTACAGACTAAATTGCAGCTATCACCACCTGAGAATTTATACTTATTTATAGCCTTGCAGAATGGGACCAAGAAGCTGATATATTCTGTACAATGTCCTGAAATTTCTGAGATTCTTGGAAGTATGATAAGTTCTACTAATTTGGCAGACAACAAATTTTTTTAACTTTGCTTTTCATTGGTTCACATTTCTTAAATATATTGAGTACATTCATGACAGGTAACTTGTGGCTGTGCAAAATCTATGTTAATTAATTTTTCTTACCTATTGCTCTCCACTCTTTTCAATCCCTCATTCCACCCCCGCATTTACAAAAGCTTTGTTTCCATTTCCCCTTTCATTCTGTTTTACCATTCGCTTTCCTTTCAGGCTTTCTCTCTCCTTCTGTTTCCCTTCTCATTTCAACATGGTTGTCTTATTTCCTACCATCTATCTTCTAGTATGTTGTGCATTTGAAATGTAAGCTTTCATACAGGAGAACTAGTACAATATATAAACCTGTGTAAATTAACTTTACTCAAGGTTACAGTACATCAATTATTCTACAAATGACTCTAATTTATATTTTTATGTCAGAGTAATACTCCAATGCACATGACTACATTTTTATTTGTTCATCTTTTGATGGGCATATAGTTTCCAAGACTGAGCTATTATATATTGTACTGCTATAAGTATGGGCATGAATATACCTCTGATATAATGCTTCTATCACTTTCAGAAATATACCTACAAGGGGAATAGTGTGGTTGAAGAAGATCTCCAATGCTAATTTTCTGAGGAATCTCCACATTGTTTTCTATACTGGTTGTCCCAGTTCATACTTCCACTAGGAATGGACAAGGGTTACTTATTCCACATAGAGATATCAGTATTTATTATTGATTTCTAGACTTTCTGGAATAAGACGTAATCCCAGAGCTGTCTTAATTTGTGTTTCTCAAATGACAAGTGATGTCAAACATTTTTGCATATATTTATTTCATGTTTATACTTCTTCATCTAAAAAGTGTCCATTCATTGAAATTGCCCAGTTTTGGATGGTGGTTTTTTGTTTGTTTTATTTTTTACTTTTTTATTCTTAGGGAAGGGTCTCAGGGTGTTCTGGGTCTCACTACTAGATAGGACTTGTAGTGATTCACCTGTTTACAGTCTCGCGAGAGCTGGGATTACAGGTGTGTGCCACCACGCCGTTTCAGTTGCCTTCTCAGCGCCCCAGCAGAGGGGCTGGCAGGCCCGTCAGGGGATGGAATCCCCAGCCCCTGTGCCAGGTGTTTTAATCTGCAGAGCTCTCTGGCTGGCCCTGGATTGTGTTTTTGAGTTTGAGCTTTTGTTTTGTTTTGTTTTTAGTTCTTTAGATAGTCTACATATTAGTCCTTTTATATGTAGGAGCTGATAAAGTAATTTTTCCATTCTGTGACTTGTCTCTTTACTCTGCTGGTGATCATGTTTGCATATAAAAAGCTTTTTAATTTTGTATGATACCAGTTGATAAAATTTTGTAATATTTCTGTGCAATCAGAATTTTGTTTACAAAGTCTTTGCCTACAACTGTGTCTTCAAGACTTTTCACCTATTTTATCTTCCAGCATATTGAGTGTGTATATTTGAATACATCGATTTTCGATCCAGTTCAATTTTAATTTAATGCATGATGAAAGATATATATCTACTTTTAATCTTTGGAATATGGAAAGCCAGACTTTCCAGTACCATATATTAAAGAGCCTATCTTTCTTCCAGTGAAGATATATTGAGACAAAATGGCTATATGTACATAGTGTTTTTTCTGCATTTTTTCATTGTTTCCTTTTTGCCAGTATCATGCTTTATAATTTCAAATATGGAACTGTGATTTTCCCTGTCTTTTACTTGTTGCCTAAAATTGCTTCTGCTATTCTATTTCCCTTCTAGTTCGACAGCAGTGTTAATGTTGTTTTCTCTACTCTTGTGAGATACATTACTGGTATTTTGACGGTGTAACACTTTTAGAAGTATGACAATTTTCACTACATTGGTTTTGTCTACCTAAGAAGATGAAGTATATCTGCACTTTCTGTTAATATTCTTTTTTTCTGGTCACTGTACTTTTCATTGTATAAGTCTTTCACTTCCTTTTTTAGGCTTATTCTTAAACATTTCATTTATCTTGATGATCTTACTGTGAAAGATCATGTCTTTCCATGTCTTTCAGTGTGTTTGTCATTCATGTGTAGAATACTATTGATTTTTTTTACTGCTGTGTATCCTGCTGAATTTGGCTATTAAATCTAGGAGTCTTTTGGTGGAATTTCTGCAGTCTTCTATCTCAAGTATGATGTCACCTGCATGCAATGATAATTTATCTTCTTCCTTTCTTATTTTTATTTTTTTCTTGTCTAATTGCTTTTAATTTTTTTCTCTTGCCTAATTGCTCTAGCTAATATTTCCAGAACCATATTGAACAGGAGTTATGATAGTGGGCATCCTTGTCTTTGTTTTTCTTCATTTTAATGAGAAAAAATAAAATAACAGTTTCAAAATAGGTTAGTAGGATAGTTACAATACTTAATACTTTGTATATTGTTGTTTTAATAGAAGTTATTCAGAGAACAAGATGCAGACATGATATCTTTGTCTAAACAATATTAGTACCAATCTTTCCTCTCAATGAACTAAGAGAAAGTTGTTGTATATCTATCCTAGAAGGGGATAGATAGAATATACCTAGAAGGGGAATAGCGGAGTTGAAGAAAATCTCTATTGCTAATTTTCTGAGGAGTCTCCACATTGTTTTCTGTAGTGGTTGCCCAGTTTACACTTCTACCAGGAATGGACAAAGAATATATGTAAAAAAAAGATATATATTAATATATATATATATATTTAATATAAATGACTCAAAAATATATATTTTTTTTTCCTTGTGTTGTTTTTAGAGTGTAGACCTCGCTTTAAATTCCTGGTTAACCAGAGGTGAACTCCTAACCTGATTGTCTGGGATTCATCTCAGCTTGACTCCTTTTCAAGTGTATAAACTGGTTCATCCATGTATCATTTTTTTAATCTGAAAGTTTTAAATAATAGCATTTAATGCTACCTATCCTTTTAAGATTATTGCAAGATTTAAATAAATTAATATTGATAAAGAAATCAGAATAGCATTTAATTTAGGGCAACACTCCATGTATTATTTTAGCCAAAATGAAAAGCTAGTATTTTTCTTATTTCACTAAAGGCATCAAATAGCATAAGACTTCCACTATACTTTAAATACATTCATAGTCGATAGTTTGCTACCTTCTCAACTCTTTGCAGTCCATTGCCATAAAGTCTTTGAAGTTTGCGCTTTCTGAAACACAAGGAGCACATGGGTGGAAGGATGAGCCAGTGGAGGACTGGTCTTACAAAATGTGGGGAATGTGAGATGCTGTGGTGGAGTGCACTCTGCAGCCAGGAGAGGAAATGGTTAAGGGCTCAGGCACACATCAGACAGCTGGCTGAAGAATGAAGTCATCACGCCCTACAACCAAGAGGACATTCTAATTCATCCTCTATACTGGGATGCTTTGTAAGTGGATGGAGGGAAGTGCTATTACAAGCCAAAATGACTCAAAAGGAAAATACATACATCAAATAGCATAAGACTTCCACTATACAGATCCCTTTCTCTGTATAGAATTATTAAAGAAGAATGTTCTCTTTTTCTCTTCCTATACTCAACAAGAATAAGTCTTACGAGGCTGGTGTTACTATGATCAGTAGAAATTCTGACTTAAGACAGAGTACAGTGGAATTGAATGAGTAATGACCTGCCAGGAGGAGTCCCTTATCTAGGGTGAATAGTAGACCTGATCAGAAACATCCATCCTATACTAGTCCTCCAAATCTTATACTCTCACAGCTTTCAGGTCTCCATATTTAACTGGTGTTATGATGTTTGTAGTTTAAGTTCACTTGAGCAGAGCTGTGTGTGTGTGTGTGTGTGTGTGTGTGTGTGTGTGTGTGTGTGTGAGCACCAAGGTACAACCAAAGATTAGCTCCCATATAATTTGAAAGTTACTATGGCTACCAATACAATTCAGTTATTTTCTCTTGGATCAGTAACAGAAGACTTAAAAAGAGGTGGGTGTGGTGGTGCAGGCCTGTAATCCCAGCACTTGGGAGGCTGAGGCAGGAGGATTGTTGTGAGTTCGAGACCAGCCTGAGCTACAAAGTGAGTTTAAGGCCAGCCTGAACTGCATAGTGAGACTCTGTCTCAAAAAGACAAAAATAAGACTTAACAACTAAAATAATTTCAAAGTGGGTATTTATTGGAGAATTTCATGCTGCTTAAGATCTACAAATTGTTTAGAGATATCATAAATATGCTACAAATTGAGTATTTCTTAACTGAAATGCACAGGACCAGAAATGTCTCAGATTTCAGTTTTTCAGATGCTAGAATATTTGCATTGATTTTCTAGCTCTGCATCCTTGACTTCCAAATCAAAAATTCTCCATTGTTTGAAACTTCCTGGATATCACATGGGTACTCAAAAATTTTTGCATTTTGATGTATAATTGATTTTATGATTAGGAATGCTTACTCTGTACATATTGTGCTACATGAATAAGTTACATAGAGAGAGAGAGACTTGCCTTGGATTTTATGGTCTTGTATCCAAACACAACTACAGAAAACTTTTGGTATGAATGCTCATTACAGAATTAAATTACTTTGCTTAAGAGTAAACATTGCATTCACTATGATGAATCTTTCACAATGCTGCAAGTAAAACCTACAAAGTACAGAGTGCTGAATGTTACTGTTTACTTAGCAAGGTATAGGACTGATTTCATATTGTTCTTCTAATAAACTGTGTGCTCATAGTAAGATTTGTTACAACCAATACCTTAGTCTGTAAAAGCAAGATTATGAAGGAAGACACATATAACCCTTAAGCAACTCAGTTCCTACTTAAAATCAGAACCAATCTAGCACAAGGAAAACTAAGGATCATGACCAACAAACTTAGCTAAGTAAATTTACAATTGACAGGAAGTATCTGGTAATCTGAACAACTAATCTGAAGGTAACATTGGCAACCATTGTCAAATTCCTATTATTTTGTTTGGTGAAGTTCTGTATTGTTTTTATTTACTTATTTATTTTTGTTTGATTTTGCTTTCTTCTACTTTGTATTCTCTTTAGAGAACACAAAATTTTTTAAAAAACAAAAACGTTACTAAAACTAAATAAGAAAAACTAAACAGTTTTAGAATCTGCAAAGATATAGAAGGAATACAGTATTCTGCAAGGCTAGCACATAGTACCGCATCCCTGGTACATGAATAGCACTGCACTTACTTAGCACTGTGCAACAGCATTGAGGCCCTGAAATTATTTTGTCAGTATTAGGAATTAACAAGGAGTCTCATCAAAGGTTTTAAATGATCCCTGTGTCTTCGTCACTCCCTTCCTCATATTGGATGAATAATTATCACATGGAGCCATTCTCCTTCATTCCCTTAAGTTCTAAAATAGATTCCTCAGTCCACACCGTCTCCTCAACCTAGGTCCCAGGGTGGCCTACATAGGTAGCATATTAGGGCCTCAGTTTCGCTATGCCAGAGGAGATGCCAGTCACTGACAACTGACTTCAAAAATCAGTAATTCACACCCAACATTCTCAGTTTGTCAGTGACATCCACATACATGTGTGTTCCATGGCATTTCAAACTTTAAAACTCAGAGTACTGCTAAAAAGGGGCAAGAGAAAGATCAAACTCTATCCTGGGTTTCTCAGCTTCCTGTCTACATTTGAAACCACAGCAGTCAAGAGCAACTAATAAACCCTGGATCCATACATATGCAATTTTAGGTCAAGATCTACTGCTAAAAGAAAACCAAATGAACATGGCCCAAAGTGAGATGTCACACCATGAGACCGCAGTGTCCCACAGACTTGCGCACTGCCACCAACCAAAGTTTTAGGAAACATACAAAAGGAAGGAGACTTTTTAAATGCTCCTACAGCAAAAGATAAAATATGGTCTCTATCTTAATCTCAGAGTATTTATAATCTAGTCATGGAGATAAGAGCCCCATGGCTGTCACTGATCAATATGTATGAAAAAGCACATGAATCAAGAACAATATTAGGAGGATACAAACAGCACTCATTAATCAATGAACATGTACAAATGAACTTGTGACAAATGTTTTATGTGGCAGAGTTATACAGCAAAGATAAAAACTGGCAATAGCGACCGACATTTGCATAGCATTTCCAGGTGTATTAATATTCCTTCTTTATAAAGAAGGAAAACTGGCAAAGTAGTGTTGGAGAGGAGCTAAGATACTAATGTAGGTGGGGTGCTTGTTGAACGAAGGGACCAGCTCCTTCAGGAAGGCCTTCCACAAGCAGGCCCTGGGTTTTTTGTTGTTGTTGTTGATTTTTGTCCATTTGGATGCAAGCTCAAAGTTTCAAAGGAGTTATAATAGAGAACAACAATTAAAAAAAAAAAAAAAACTTAAAATTCAATTTTCCCACAAAGCAGTCTGCGTGAGAAGCTGCCCAAAGTGGATGTATTTTCTGAGAGACAAGGGCTGACTGCGCCTGGAAGAACAGGCTTCCTTAAAGTGATTTGTGTTCCTGGGATGGGCCCCAATGATGCAAGGGGAACTGAAAAATGAGGCCATTACCACACATTCAGAGGGCTTTTGGACCTGAGATAGTTCTAGATGGAGATGCTGAGCTTTTTACCTATGAAGGAACAATGCTCCATAACAAAAGGATGGTGTTGGTTAGAGCCTCCAGGAGCCTATTGCTACTGCTTAGCTGTACATGTCACTGTGGTGAGAGAGTTGAACTTGGGGACAACCGTGGTAAGAATACACAAAGCACTAGAAAGCACACGGGGTGTGGAGGGCTTGAACTGAAATAATTTGTGAACTGTTTTATTTCCATTTGATATGTCCCCTTACAATGGAAAATAATTTCCCTCTCTCCTCTAGTTTACCTTTTAAATATGAATTAGGCCAGGCTGTGACATTCTTAACACTTCAGTACTGTTAGAAATTCAGCCAAGAAAGAGACACATAGCACAATGTCCTAGGAAAGTATAATTTCTGGAAAACGCCAGCCTTCCTAGGATTAACAAAAACTCAGATAGACTTTAAATTACTGTGTTCACAGGTAGGAAAAAAAAAAGAGCTGGGGAAATTAAGGACAGTGGTACATACGGCTTCCAGAGACTGCTGGCAAAATAGGCATTAATTATTAATTAATTAATTAATTATTAACAGATGCAGAGTTCTACCCCAGACACAGGTTTCCAAAACTGCCAGAGTAGTTACACACTTGGAATCTGTTGATCTGGGAGAAGAGAATGAAATATTGATACTGCACCTTCCCTTGTTTTCTCATGTGTTGTCGCCTACCAGAAGACAAGCAGCAGGAAACACAAAGGGTGAGAAGAGCGATCGCAGAGTCAGTGGGGACTCTCCCCATCAAATTAAGAGGAGGTGCTTCTCATGTATGTTTTGTAATAGTGGCACAGTGTGGATCAGCTTGCAAAATACAGTCAGGCTACTGGGCCATCAGGACCATCGCTGCTTACACAAGAGCTCACTAGGCATTAGATATTGGCTACGTCCTTTTCAAATCTATGAGGCAATCTGTGAATCTGTGATACACTTTAGCAAGAGGGGTAATAGCAGTTTAAATAACACGCCCAAAGTCACCGAGGCTGGTAAAATCAATGCTTGGAACAGTGTTCTGCTTTATCATGGCAGATTTCCAGCCGGGGCAGGCAGCTCGACCCCTCAGCATCCTTTTATCCCCGTTTACAGGCTTAGTCTAGTGGTCACTGAAGTCAGACCTTATCTTGATACCGACTGCCTTTTGCATGTGACCTCTTGCCCTAATTCTAGTAAATTGGGATTCTGATAAACAGTCACTATTTTTGGATAAGCTGATATTCTAAATCCTATGAGTTTAGGCTTCTGCATCTATGTTTTTGATGATTAACTAGAGTTTTAGTCTGACCTACAACCTTGTGTGTAAAATACTGCTGCACATTTTTGCCAAAGGAAATTCATGAAAAAACAAGAATCAATACAGACCTGCCACAGGTAATTGGTAAATTCTTTGTTCTATGATATTATCTGAAAAAAAGGCACAGATAGAGTGATCACAGATGGCATAAGGTGAATAAATAAGCCATATATAGTTTCCTACATAGAAGCAGCCACGCACTTTTGTTTAGGAAGGAGCTAATTTTGTCAGTTTTCCTAGCACAAATATTAATAGTGTCCTTTTAAACTCTTAAAAATGTCCCTGAATTTAAACTATATATTTTAAGATTATTGTAAGTCTGTATTCTACTAAAGTACCACAAATACACTATAAAAATAATCTATAATGGCTAGGGAGATGGCTCAGTGGAATAATTGCTTCCCTGGCGAGTACAAGGGAATGAGTTCCCTGTTCTGCAAAAAAAAAAAAAAAAAAAAAAGATCCTGTTACAAAAATAATCTATAAACATTTTTCACATTAGATCTCAAGTCTAGATATTTTTATTTATTTTATGCAGTTAATTAAATATAAATTTGAGGTCAACATATTTTATTGACAGTCCCCTGATTATTAAATGGAGAATGAATTCAAAGCCAGAGCAGTGTGGAGTCAGGCTTTACACACCCTTACTCTAGGACACTGTATCCAGCAAGGGTTTCTTAAGTGCCTCTAGAACAGTCTGTCTATCAATATATTATTTCATCTTCTCCAAAATGGATGCGTTATTGCTTCCAATTACATGTCTACTGAAATGCAGAGCTGAAGAAAGATGAGTAAATACATTGAAAAACAATGAGGAAATTAAAATGGAGTCAGATGTAGCAGCAGGATCAAGTTTATGACAGAACCCACTATTTTGAGGTCAGCTGAGAAAAAGAAATCTAATCAGTGAACAAAGTAAACATCCACAGGACAGAAACACAAACTGCTCACAACTATCCCAGCTGTCTCTGACACAAAGTCCAGGGAGCGGGTAACCACTTCTTCTTAAGAGTACTCATAAAAGGGACAGTGAAGCAAAGATCAAAGCTGAATCTTTAGAGTAGATCTGACGATTTTGAGAGGTATAGAGTCCTTAGCTGTTAGCTAATGACAACACTTCAAACCATAATTCAAAAGCAGAGCAAGTAGGGGGCAGGGGGCAGAAACTGATTTTGCAGGAAAGTAATGAAATTCCACCCGGTGTACAATGTGGGTAATGCTTAATCAGGAGATATATTAACACATTTCCTGGACTAGAGTAATATATATATATTCATTAGGAAAAAAGCCATAACTGTTATGTCACTCAGCTGAATATCAGTAGATTTTAGAAACAACTGTCTACTGCAGCCATTCTAATAAAGATCCAAACAATTACATTTATCTCATTGCAGCTTATCTTTCAGATGCTCCATCTTGCATGCTCCATGCCTGGGTCATGCAAAAGAGAAAATTCAATACACTTTCAGATCAAGAAATCATGAATTAAATATGTCTGATTTCAACAAAATAATCATTTTCAGAAAAACAGTTATAATAATGCCATGTTTAAAGTTTAAGAGACTGATGTATGAGACATCTAACCTAAAGACACCCCAGTTTTATTCATGAGAGTAACCATGAAAATGAGATAGCTTTAATGAACATCAACATATTAAAGGACAGTGATACATTAAATTATATTAAAGTATTAACAAACAAGAATACATTTAAAATGGCTTCAAGATAGAACCTGCCACCAAATGTAGAATCGTGCACCAGCTGGCACCAAATTGTTCATACAGAAGAAACCATCAGATCTTCCTGTGTCTCTGTTATGTTTTGTTTAAACCAAAACAAAGCTCTGAAGTTTAACTGTTCTCAGTTTCAAGTTATGGTTCCGTAAAAGCTTGGAATCATTCAGGAATTTTGGAGTCTAATCCATACATTCTGATTCCTTCCCACTGTGATGAAATATAGGGGGCCTTTTATTAATATTTATAGGGAAATAAGTGGTCAACACTAAGGCCTTTGGCATGACACCCTCATTCAACCTAAATGAATGCTAACTGTTGCAACTCCCAGAAGCTTTCTCATTTAGATGGTCCTCTCAAGTAGTCTTAGGGCGTAGCTAACTTCCAGAGCAGTTGCCTTGTGCTTAAAAGATCTGAGTTTGAGCCTTTATTACCAAAATATTGTTTTGAGAGCAGACATTGATAAATGGAGATTTATCTATTTTAAAGCATTAAAATCTCTACAACTTTAAATTTTTTCTTAAATTTATAAGAAATGACTCAAGCGACTTTTTTTTTTGGTGGAACCAGGCATTGACCTCAGGCCCCGGTGCTTGCCAGGCAAGCACTTATTATACTGAGCCATCTCCCTGGCCCCAAGAAATGAATCAGATTGTCCTATTTCAAAACCAATCTATCCTAAAGAATAATGTTTTCTAATAATTTTCAGGCTAATTAAATCTCAAGTAATGATCACAGTTTTAACTTACTCATATTACAAATTTCAGATTAGAATCATAGAATATATTTTTCTAATAATTCAAATAATCTTTTATTTATTTATTTATTTATTTATTTTTTGGCGGAACCAGGGATTGAACTCAGGCACTTGCACTTTCCAGGGAACCGCTTATTCTACGAGCCACCTCCCCGGCCCAGTTCAAATATTCTTAAACATTGCAAGTTCAAGTATTTAAATCCATTCCATATTAATCTTAGTAGGATGAATCAAGGTGTTCTGTAACTCATGCAAAAACTTCCTAAGAGGTTGACAAACAAAGGCGCCTAAGCAGATAATTATTAATCATCAGCACCTATCATGCAATCTTAAAATAAAAAATTTGGAGTTAAATGTTCAGTGTTCTACTGCTTGTGAAAGGACCAGGCATTCAAGGTAAGCTGCAGACTGCATTATTGACAACTGACCTCAGAGGAAACCCTAAACACTACTTATAGCTCCTATGCTACTGACTCTGAGCCATGGGAGGTGGTGTCCCTCACCTGAAGTCCAAACTTTAAAATCTCCCCATTAAACTTAAAATGTGTCATACCTTCATATTTTCATTTTTAATTTAAAAATTATTTTTTATAAAACATCTTGCATTGTTTCAAATGCTTAAACTGGTATCATGATAGATCCAAATGGAGTGCTGCTATCGCACCTGGCTCTCCTGGACTATTTGTCTATGTTTTCTAAGACCAGCTACCTCTCATCTCCAGTTTTAGAAACTTCATGCTATCCTGTCTGTATTGTCCAATGGATCACATTTTAGCCAGCATATTTACTTCCAGGTCTCCCCCATAAACACATGAAACAAATAGAGATTCACAGTGAAGTGGAAATGTTTTGGTAAAATTTAAATTATGTCATTTCCTCTTCTTTCTTATTTCAAAATCCAAGATAGGCTCTAGGGCTGGGGATACAGCTCAGTGTTATAACAGTTACCTGTCAAGGACATGGTTGTTTGATTCTGTGAAAAAAATTATATGTAGACTTTTTGTTTTGTGATGGTGTTTGATTTAGGAAAGAACTCTCATGAGAAGTTTTTAGGTAGCTAATTTGCTTTTGAATTCTTGTGTATTATTAAAAATATACATTTAAAAAATAATATATGAGCCATTTATAAATTAAATTGAGCCAGCATATGTAGGTCCTGAATTATAAGAGAAAAATAATAAATAAGTAATGAGGGAGAAGAGAAGAGGAACAAGAAAAATGATAAATTTAATTTACTCTGTTAAATAGTTTCTTATCACAAAGGCAATTTTGTATGAAAAAACAAAAAGAAAATATTTTATGCTTATATCTTGAAGGCTAAAGAAAGATTACTTTTTTTTTTTTTTTTTTTTTTTTTTTTTTTTTTTTTTTTTTTTTTTTTTTTTGTCTTTTTGAGACAGGGTCTCACTATACAGTTCAGGCTGGCCTTAAGCTCACTTTGTAGCTCAGGCTGGTCTCGAACTCACAACAATCCTCCTGCCTCAGCCTCCCGAGTGCTGGGATTATAGGCATGCACCACCACGCCCGGCTAAGAAAGATTACTTTTGTTGCTATAAAGTTATTATTTAAAAAATTAAAATTGAAATTAAAATTATTCCACATAACTTCCAATGATCTACTCCAAATGAAAGTATTTTCATTTTGGAGCAATATTAAGTGAGAATTTGATGTATTTTAAGGTTTACAGCTGAACCACGGATTCGTTTTAACAGAATTTGCTACATTTTTCTAAAATGTTCTGAAGTTTGTTTCCATATTTGAGTAGGATGAGCTAATATATTAAATCTGTATTTTTATTGGATTTAATTTATTATGAATTATATCCTAGGTTGTTATACATTTCATCAGGCTTTACACAAAGCTTAAAAGTCTTTTTCAAATCATGTAATAGATTTTAATATTTCATCTCAAGATTTAACATTATGTTAAATAGTTTAACTCATTAGTACCAACCAATAGTACTAGTTGTAAAAGAAAATTATGTTATAAATAAGCAGAGAAAAACAAAGTACAATAAAAGCATGTCAAGGAACAGAGTACCAGTCAAAGATAAAAGATAATAATTTAACTGATAAACATTTTTAACTGATAAACATTCCCTCATATACATTAGAATCAGAGGTAACTGCCAGTGAAATTATTAACTAACCTGAAGCCAGTAATTGCTTTACAACATTTTAGAGAGGTTTTCCTTTATATTCTCATGACCTGAACACTAATAGTTGAATGAACAATTAAGAAAGCAGAAATATTAAATATGACTATTCATGGATATTATGTTACTTTTTTCATATCCTTCACTAAGAAAACATTCAAGTACCTTACTAGTAACTTATTCACCACAGATTTATGTATACTTTTAAGATTTTTTTTTTTTTTTGCTAATTCAAGCACTGGAAGAAATGAGTGCATTTAAAATTTGTAATCCAACATTTCTTCCTTTGGAAATTCATTATTTCTCCATATTCTATTTCCATCATAAATGAAGAAAGAAATGTTAGAAAATCCAGAAAGGGAATATTATATATGATTTGGAACTCTGTATTGCACCTTGGAGAAATGGATCAAGGACATAATTATTTGGGGACGCAAGAAGAGATCCCAAGGTGAGTACCACCAACCAGAGAGATCCATCTTATCTTGAGCTCCAACTACTGTATTCAGTTCTGAAACCTATAATTTGATAACTCTTCTTTTTGAGAAATTTGACATGCTTATATAAATCCATCATCCAAACTCCATGTGAAGAAGATGGCCAATGAAAATAAATGCATAAGCTCGTAGATCAAGCTTTGAAAGTCAGATAAGTTATCACTTCAATTACATAAGAAATTGTGTGTCAGTGTATGGCAGGACTCCCAATTGTTAAGGATATAACGATGGGACACACATTGGCCCTGACTTCTAGGATGCTCATGTATAGTTTCTGATACCCTTTCTGCTTATTTGTTTACTTACGTGCTCCCTATTTACCTGTATAACAAAGTGAAACAACTTGCATTAGTTTCCTAAGATTAATTATTCTTTACACTAAACAAAGCTTCTTTGGCTTGAAAGAGACTTCAGATCAAGGGGTCTCAGGCAGAACATCCCATTATTTGACAATATGAATTAAGAAAATGAAATCTCTATTCTCGTGTAAACATAAAAAAATATAAATTAAGTACAATTTCTATGATAGAAGAATGAGAGGTAGTTTGTTACTCAACTGACAAGGGACCACTTAAAGATTTTCCACCACCAAATGCTGTCCCCTTACTTTTTTGTAGCACTAAGGAGATAATGTTAATGCTATAAAACTATGATATTAATAAAATGATTCTGGCAAGACTTTAAGTAATTAGAGGAAATTATGTTGTGGCTTGTTTCTGCATGTTGCCCAGTCTCATGTGGTCATGGGTGGAACTTTTCAGGGGTGGCTGGATCTAGGATGCATGAATGCAGATTCAGGTTGTGTGATAACTAAATTAGTCTATTGATCACTTTACCATAGCTTTGGGTATTGATGATAGGAAGGCCCATTCTGGGTGCCAGGTGCTTGCAGTCTACATGGGATGTGAATGGAAAGAAAGCAGGCAGGTTTGCTGTTTTCTTTCTGCCCCACATGGGCTGATCCTCCTCTGCCACACCTCTCTGCTATGCTACCCTCCTTTGGTGCCAGGCTATTGTTGACTGAACCTCTACAAATTGAAAGCTAAGATAAATTGTTCCACCTTTAAGTTGTGGGTATCTGATATTTTCTTAGCAATGAGAAACTAACTGAAATAATGGATAAGATCAACAGCAAAATGAGTCAAAGTGTTTTCAGCACCAGAGACAGTGACAAAAATCTGAATGGAAGGTATAGTTAAAAGGACTGAAACTAGAAATCTTGTAGCTAAAGAAATATATCTACGGATATAAGCAGGATAGTTTGGACAACTGTATTGTGCACTTATACTGGTCTATGGTAAGGAGAAGACAATGCTTTTTTTGTCTCCTTTTTTCAATTGTATTTTTCTCTTATTAATTTCTTTCATTTTTTCTTTCTTCTTCCAATTTTACTTGCATATAGCTCATAATATGAATAAGTGGTTGGAAGACAACACTATGTATTACAACAAAACCTGTGAAATTCATATTAATTCATTAAGTGAAAATCTGTATCACTTGTAATTTTTGTTTTAATTCTAATTTGTTCTCTCTTTAAAAAAATAAAACTCTTGTAGTTGAGCACATCACAAGGTTCTATGAATTAGAAATTTTACTATAATTATATACTATCACAAAATCTTGGATGTTGATTATATGGGGATGGGATAAAAATACTATTTTAATTATCCTACATACAGTTGCTGAATCTGATAGGCAACATCAGGATGTGCAGGTAGTATTATTTTTTTTCTATTTTATAGAAGTGCAATCAAAGAACTTTCTAAGGCAGCACAGCAGCTCCAAAATAGAGGCAAGTTTCCAAGTCTGATATAGCCAGACAGTGTGCAGTTTATGCTTTTAGTCATATCTCTGTGACATAATAGAGAGAAAAATTTAAGCATTATGTCATAATACTTATTTTAATATTCAAATATTAATCATAACTTACAAAAAGTGCTTACTTCCACTTAACAAATGGTTTATGCTACTTAATTGTTTTTAAGAATAATCTGTCATTACTACAATTGTTTGAGATAGAGAAGCTCAATTTATTTTAAGTGCTATATTGTATGAGGCTTGGAAATGAAATACACATTACCACAATAAAGACTAAAATTTAGCTATGCACTATCATGTCAAAAAATAGTACAAAACTGACTTTGTTACCCAATATTTAAAATTATTGTGCTCTGTAGAGAAATTTTCGGGGTGTACATGTTAATTTCTATTTGATTTCTAACTGACGAAGAGACGTTTCACAGTGCTATTGTCAAGCTCTCTTCCCAGTCACTGTATTTGAAAGCCTTACATTCTTCCCATGAAAAACCAAATAAATAAAGTTTGATTGTATTTTTTAAAATTGTCCTTGTGATGACTTTGAAACATTTATTTTGCTCACTTAGTGGATATCTACATATGGTAAGATTGCAAGTGCCTCTGAGCATGACATGTTCACTTGGGATCACAGATCTGGGTCTTCGTCATGCTCAGTAGGCCCTCTTACTGTGTCCCTGTGATGAGGTACCACAGCCAGGACAGCAGTGTGGACAATACTGTTTGCCTTCTGGCCAGCACATAAGCGGGAGGCAGTGGGCTAAGGTCTCACAACCCCTTGACTTAGCACACCATCATCAGCCCAACAGTGCCAACAGGTTACATCTTTTAAAGAATTCATCGCCTAAAGGACCACTGCCTCCTCCCAAAGGGACCACCCTGAAACCACACCCCTAGCTCCTGAGCCTTTGGGGAGACACTGAGAAACCAAACTATAGCAACCATCTTGGCTACTTTTATCATTGTTAAGACTAAATACTTGAAGCCCAACATTAAGGGAGAAAAGGGTTATTTAGTTTTTAAACATTTTAGTCCATAAACATTAGGATGCAAGGCAGAATAGAATGGCACAGAGGCATTATAGAAGAGAAACAGTTTGTGGCAGGCAGAAGGTAGAAAACCTAGCACGACAGCTTCTTTCTTGCCTTTATACTACATGTAAACTACCAGGGTTAGAGCAGTGCGAAGCCAATCAATGGATTGATTTAGTAGTCTCCAACCTCAATGCTAGCACCTTTAATCCTAGTGTTGCACCACAAATCAATCACCCTCTAGAGTCCACCACCCTAGGTGGGTCACCAATGACTGCATGGCAGGGATGGGGGCCATCTAGACAAAAGTTAAAATAGCAATTGTGTTCATATCTATTTTTAGAGTTACAACTTTTGTTATAATCATAACTTCTTATTGTAGGTATATGATTAACATGAACTGAATGATGCACAATACAGCATAAAATTATGTGCTGTGGACAACCCAAGGTGCAGCTTTTATTACCTGTAACTCTTACTGGTTTTGAGATCAGTCTGCAGTCTCTAGAGAGAACAAAACTGAAATGAAATTGTTGAGAAAAGTGTAAGAAATCCCTAAAATTATAGGAAGAAAATAATTTGTTTGCAAATAAAAATATCATCTTGAAATTTGAAAATTAGTTTGAAGAAAATGAGAACAAAACATTAGGACCTATGGTTAGTAATTGTCTCATGGTAGGGCAAGGACAGAAAAAGATCACAAAAGGTTATTATGACACTTTTAAAAGTAATAAATTTATTCTGAGGCTTGCATATCATAGCATCAAAATAATCAAGAAATGCTACTACGACAGATATATTTCATTAAATAAAAATTATATCATGATATAATTTAGAAAATAGGAAAATATCATTTTATATTTATTGTAGAAAAGCTATGGAACTCATTTCTCCAAGGAATATTTCCAATTTGAAAAGCTACATAATAAGAATATTGATGATATAAAATATATCCTAGAAGACTCTGGATTCAAGGTTTCAAACTGCTCAGCATATGGACACTAACATAAGGAAAAGTTGGGGTCAAGTGTACGCACACCAACCTCAACTACAGAGACAAAAGGCTAAAATAATGGTGTACTGATTATCTGGTGAGCTCTCCATACATGGAGAGCACATTTCAAAACATGAGAAAACAATGTAAATGTCTGTTTTTTTCTTTTTCCTTTTTTTTTTTTTCTGCAGAACCAGGGATTGAAGTCAGGCCCTTGTGCTTGCCAGGGAAGTGCTTATTCCACTGAGCCATCTTTGGGACCCTGGAAATCAATGTAATTAGTGTCCATAACCTCATTTCATTGCTGTATCTATGAAAAACCTGGAACTCAAGATTCTTTGATATCACTACTTGCTGACATCTAAAAGACATTAGACACCCACTGCTCTTCTGTGTTAGGTATAAATGCAGCTTTTAAAAAACAGTACATTTTTAAATGCTGACAATCAACTATGTTGTATGTTTTCTACATTGCAAATGAAGCATAAAATACCTGCAGATTTCAGTTTCATTGCTACCATATTTTCCAGTCACTCAGCATACTGAAATAAAGGCTTTACTGGGACAGATTTATTCCTGTTTAACAATGTTTCCTGTTTTCTCTATGAGTAATCAATTTAAATATTAGGTGTCTTTGTAAACTGCCTGTTTCTTTTCTAGTGATTACTGTTGACTTGAAGACTGTACAGATTCTTATTAAAAGTAAAAATGGTCAGGAAAGAAGCCACCATGTGCCTACTGAGCATTGGTAGTTGCTGTTTTTCATTTGTAAGGTGTTTGGCATTTTTTCACTAATATGGATCATAGTTTGTTTGTGAAGTTATGCTATAAAAGCTTGGATGAGGTTTTTAGAAAAGCATGCATGAGACTTTGCTAGTCCAGTCCTTAGGTATTCAGTAAGATAGATGTCTGCCCAGTAAAAACTTATAAGGTATGCATATGTTTAGAGGTATATTGGTTTCCAAACATCACTTCGTATGTAAGGTTCTTACACTGCACATGAAAAACTTGTTTCCAAGGTGGGACAGAGGAGATCCAGGGAGGAACACTACTTTTTTCCAAAGCAAAGTAGGATAGAACATATAGTCTGCTACACTCAAGTCCCTCAGACTTGTGACATTGCATGAGGAATACAGCTGGAACAAACATCCTAACTTGCCAAACTCATGGAATTCTGATTAACCAGTCTTGCTTCAGTCTGAAAAGCACTTAATCTATTAATCATTGGCCTTTTCTAAAAGTTACTTTGGGAAAAAACTTTGAATCAAAAGCATTTGCAGACTAGAACTCTGGTCCACTGCCTTTAAGATGCACATATTCTAAGCTTTCCTTACACACAGTAGGTTACGCTGTATCAGTAGCAAAATATAAATATAACCCAGATGTTTGAAAGTGGGGTAGAAGCACTCAGGAGAGAGACTTAGGTTGATCCAGTTGATCTAGTCTTCATACTAGAGATTATCAGTGAAGAGAAAACTGTCAGGGAGAACTAAGACCAAATCATTCCGGCCCACTGAGGGGTTAAGAAAGGACAGGGGTAGCAGGGCATTTTCATCAGGATCACACACAGAACACATCCTAACTTCATTGTTCTGTGATAAAAACCTTTTCCTACATTACCTACATATTAACATTGCTTCATCTCATGTTCACTTTCATTCCTTAAAGAACAATGTAAATTTACTTGTCTTTCAGGTTTGATGGTGGAAATAAATATCTGACTGGGTTTGGTATCCATCCTATTAATATATTTGTACGGGGTATTTTTCCCTGACAGAGGCCAATCAGTAAGTGGAATTAGCAGCAGTAGGCAGAAAAGGCCCTAGGACTCTTCATTGTGTTTCCTAAGGATGCTGCTCAGTGAAGATACAGGCGAGGATGAGAAGTCCAGCAGTTGCCTGGGTGTGGACAGGTGTGTAGTCACTTTTGTGTGTGATCATTCATTAGGAGAAGGGGGGGGAGAATTTAGGGGAGTAGAGTTGAAACCTGGCCCTATCTCAAACATATCAGACCTCTCTTTATTAGGTGATCTTACCTAGCAGATTTGACAGAACAATTCAATAGAAAAAGATCTGAATTCTGCATACTGTATTCAGCTAGAGCTGTATAAGTTCTAATTTCAGCAAAGCTGTTTTGTCAATGCAAGAAGAATAAATCAAGGAAGATGTATTTCTCATTTAGTGCAGCCAAGTGATTGAAAGAATCTACTCATTCATCATCTTTCATCACGGAGAAATTTAGCAAATAGCAGCAGAACAGGAGTCAATAAATGTGCTTAAATAATACCATGGCTTCTACTTGCTGTGCTTTTAATTTGGTAAATAAATGCCTTCCACCGGGCCTGCCCTAGAGGCCAAGCAATGATGTGGATTAAGCACTCAGGCCAAGCTCAATGCATCTCAGAGATCTAGCTAACTATCATAGTCCTGAACATTCAGCCTAAATCTCCCTGAAGCTTAATCTCAAACATTAAAAAAGGGCACATGGGGCAACCAGACTTCGAAGTTAAACATAACACCTTTTTAGCAGTTTTTGGTTTGCTGACTGTACAAATAAGAAACACATGCCTTCAAGTTCTGAAATAAGAATTTAAGAATCTTTCCATAAACCGACCTTATACATTATAGTGAATATGTTAGGCTAGTTTTGCTCTCTTCTAACTTGGTTTCCCCTTAGAATATAGACTATGCTTGGTGCTTCTGCATGTTCTAAATCATAAATTGAATGTTTATTCAGAGAAGAGAAGAAAACCACCACAGAAGTTTCTTGTACACTTTGCTTTCATTTTGGTTTCTTTGTGTTTATTTTTTTCATTTTTATTAGCACATGTTTATAACACTTTTTATATCATTTTCCTACTAATAATTACAATTGTATGTAAGTATGTTTGTCAACATACATTTAAATGAGTACATTTAATGACTATTAGCCCATAAATTGCATTCAAAGGACGGTAAACACTGTTTCATGAGGAACATTTAATAGAACCCAGAATTACCCATCTTAAAAGAGGAAAGGCAGGCAGAATCTATAGATGGAGGTAAGAGGCAATATGACTATATTCTTGAATACACGAAATACTATGTTTATATGCCCTAGATAGCTTCCAAGGGTAGAAGTTACAAGAATAAACATTTTGGGTACATTAAAGAGAAAAAGGAGCTGTTTAAGCATGAAATGAACTGTCTCTGGAGTTGAAGAATTTACTGCCACTGGTAGATTTAAAAACATAAACTGGAGGGTTAAATGTCAAGCTAAAATTTGCAGCATTAAAAAACATATTAGCCGGGCGTGGTGGCGCATGCCTGTAATCCCAGCACTCGGGAGGCTGAGGCAGGAGGACTGTTGTGAGTTCAAGACCAGCCTGAGCTACAAAGTGAGCTTAAGGCCAGCCTGAACTGCATAGTGAAACCCTGTCTCAAAAAGACAAAAAAAAAAAAAAAAAAAAAAAAAACATCATATTTTATGGGCAGGCCAAAGCTTAGCGGACTACAATGCTTGCTTAAGCAGAGCCCTGTGACCGGAGTTTGATTCCCAGCTTGCCTAGACAGCCCCACCCCATGGCGTGGTGAGAAGATGTTTGAGATTGGGTATGGTGGCATGTGCCTATAATTCTAGCTCTCGGCAGGCTTAAAAAAGGATAATCACTAAGAGTCTGGATCTACATAATGAGACCCTGTACACTTGGTACACCCTGTAATAAATACATAATTTTTAAAAATCATACTTTAGCTTTCTTCCTGCCCTCAAAGGTTAAAGAGGAGCTCAGTTATTTAACCAAAACACAAACATCAACAAACTCAAAGCTGTGAATAGCTTCTCTCTTAAGGGTACAGCCAGGACAGAAGAGAAACTAGATGATGGTCAGAGTAGCAAGTAAGAGAAAGCTCATCGGTTTTGAGGGAGGAAGATCAGGACCCTGCAGAAACTGATTGTCCTGAAGCAAATCAGTTTGACCTTCTGAAGTACAGCTTTGTTCACACTTCTATAAATGCTCACTTCACTTGCAGGCAGGCTGAGGCACTTACCATAATCCTAAAGTGTCATGGCACATCGAGCATGGCAGTGTGTAACGTGGAGGTATCACAGGGTGCAAACACCGGTGCTGGCCACATTGTGCCTGGATAAAAAGAAGCTCCAAGAAGCTAAAGTGAAAGCTAAGAGAATAATGCATTTAGCCAGGGGATGAAAGGAAATCTTCCTTAATTCCTACCTTTTTACTGACTCTACACAGAGATAACAAGGAATGGCCACTGGGAGAGGCCACTTTCCTAGCACTCATCTTGGCTAGAAGAGAGGATTTTTATCTCAGCCCTTGACAACCGACACATCCACAAGCATCTCCAACACCATCCCACAAGCAAGGCAGAGACAGACCATCAACTTTCAGTGTCGTATGTGCCAATCCCATCTTCTTGCCTCTTATATTTTTATATGCTGAGTTACTTCCTAAAAAGCAGAGAAATTTAACTTGGAGATGGTTAGAATCAAAGGCAGCCTCCAGATCTCCTGCTATGCTTTCCTACTTACTGCAAGAATAGAACTGCTAAGCCCATCCTAGAGAGGGTGGTATATAGAGGTAAACCATAAAGATGTCTCAGAATTACCAAGGAAGCTCCAAACATGGAGATGGTAGCACCGCAAACCAGACTTTGAAAGTCAAAACCTCTAGGGATGGAGTCTAAGGAACCATATTTCTAAAGTCCATAGAGTATTCTGTAAATCACTTAGAGCCATTGGCAGTTCTTTCTAGACTGAGAGACTGAATCTGCCTTCCAACACAGTAGCTACCAGCCATATGGGATGTGAACCAACCAAAACGTGGCTGGCTCCAGTTCACATCTGTTGTATAAGCCCAGAAGCCCAGTGAGGTGCACCTATAATTCCAGCCCTCAGGAGCTGAGGCAGGACGATAGGTAGGTCAAAAGCTACCTTAAACTATACGAAGACACTGACCCCAAATAAAGAAAAAATAAAACACTACACTTCCACAATGACAACTAAGGAGACAATATGAAATACTGACTACATGGTGAAATGATAGTATTTTGGACATATTATAGTAAACAAATCACTACAATTCATTTTTTATGTTCCTCTTACACTTTTCATGTGGCCACTACAAGGTGACAATACATTTCATGATCCCGGTAGTTTGGTATCTTCCATGTCTATGGATTTTCCTACTTTGAAAGTGGATCCTTTCTCATACATGGGTTAAATTTTCCCACCTCTCTAGCCAGAAAGCAGTCACTCCAGTACCCTTGCTTCTTTCCAGCTCTAACATAATCTTACTCCAGATTCCCTTTAGATTTTTGGGTACAGCTTAAATCAACAGGATGTATCACTTATATTTTGTATAAATCATGCTACCCTGATTTTTCCAGAGATATTTTCCAACCACTTTATCTTCAAAATATGGCCTCTGTTAAAACTTATGGTCGTAAATAAAAATTCCATGTTCAATTCTATCTAAAGTGATTGTTAGTTCAAGTTTTGCCATTTGGCAATTTACTGCACTCATTCATTAAAAATATGACTAAATCTCTGTGCCCAGCTCTCTTGGAATCAAATGCAAAGGAGAAGTAAGGTATGTAGTTTCTCCCTAGAAGAAAGTCAGCTTCATCAAGGAAACAGATCATTGCTTATGTGTATAAAGAACAAGATACTGTAATCTGGAACAGTAGCTCCTGGCTATGGCATATGAGAGAGGAGAAATGGAATGAGGGGATCTACTGCTGCAGTGGCTGGGGCACTGGGGCACAGTGCACCAGCAGCTAAGCTGTTCTCCAAGGCACAAGGACAGTTTCACATGATGTTTGTCAGCCATGAAGGGCAAATTTAAGATCTGAACTGCAGCACCAGCTTCCTAAGTAAGAATGATTATAACCTGGGTTACTTCACCAAAACATTGGGAGTTCAGAAGGCTGATGCTTGCCTGTAATACCACCACTCTGGAAGGCTCAGGCAGGAGGATCATGGGTTGAAATCTAACCTGAGCAAGACCCTATCTTATAACAGAAAATAAGAAGGCTTGTTGATGTAGCTCAGTTCATTTCTCCAGAAACTCAGAAAGGAAAAAAAAAAAAAGAGGGAAAAAAGCAACAATGAAACTTCACAAACAAAACATTTGGCAGCTTTGTGTTCTCTCTGTGGGATAAATGTCTGAGATGCTCAGAGCAGGTAATTGCTGTTTTCTCACTTCAGTGAAAATGAACATGCTGTGGCTTGAATTTGTTCCCCAAAAGTTCACATGTATGAATCTTGCTGTCCGTATGTGGGCAGTGGAGGGGCTTTGAGGAGTTCAGCCCAGTTGTAGGTCACTGTGATCACTGATCTTGGAAGAGATTAATGCTGTTCTTGTAAGTTATTTTCCAAAAGAGGAATGTTATAAAAGGCAAAATGGCTCCTTTCTCACTCTTCTATGTTTCTGTCTCACCCATGATTTGTCCTCAAACACACTCCTGCCAACTGTCATGGCATACAACCCAATGGTCTCCCAGAGGCTGCTAAGAATTTTTAGCCTCTAAGCAATAAAATAAACATCTTCTCTTTTTGAAGTGCCCAGCCTCAGATATTTGGTGATAGCAACAGAATGAGACAAAGACAGAATGCAAATCAAAACACAGGAAGGAATATGTACTTTGATAATAAACTATTAAAATAATATTTTTCCATCTCAGTTTCTAAAGTATAAAATAGATAATATATGAAAATATTGCTATAAAGCATCTGGAATAAACATGGATTTTCAATAAATAATGGGCATATTTATGCTCCACAATTATTCATTTACTTCTATTTGGAACAACATCCTACTAGGCAATTCAGGCTGGCCAAGAACTCATCAATGTAAACCCAGCTGGCCTCAAACTTTGGCAGCTGTTCTTTGTTGACTTCTGGAGTACTGTGATGACAAGTGTGTACCACCATGTTTGTCCAGCCCATAACTGCTCCAGGATAGTACCTAACCACACACAAATTTACTTATATACAAAACCAGCACTGGTTTTGGTCAAATATGAAAAATTACTCTCATGTGTAAGCTAATCACTCACAGCGGAGACATCATTCCTTGTCATTTCCTATATTGGAAATGAATTTTTGACTTATTAGTGATTGAATGCAATGATCAGTCTTTACAAAGCATGGCAACTATATTTTCCAATTTAATGATATTGTGTGAATATTGTCCCTTTTGAGAGCAGTTAAACTGTCACCCACAGCAGGATGGAATCAAACACACTTTGCTCACCAAAACAGAGATGGAGAAATTAATCCACATCCCAGTGAGGGCCTGCCCTTTGGAACCTCTTTCTAGGCATGACATATTTTTATGAGCATATTCCTGACATTTCCAGAGAGTCCCATTAACACGCAGACAACTGTTGCCTTTACTGTGTATGACAAGCTCCCAGGAAAGAGTCCATAGAGTAATTCACTGCAACTGG
Organism: Ctenomys sociabilis; assembly: GCA_004027165.1. Lineage (NCBI taxonomy): Eukaryota > Metazoa > Chordata > Mammalia > Rodentia > Ctenomyidae > Ctenomys > Ctenomys sociabilis. The sequence goes on from PVKA01006956.1 coordinate 40,653, forward strand.
AAGAAACTTCAAGAACCAGAAGGTGACTGGGTCTTTGCTTTTCAGAAAAGAAGAATAATGCTAGGGCACATCTACTGGGTTTGCAATGCATTTACACACACACACACACACACACACACACACGCACAATCACTGACCATGCAAAATGAGAAAAATATTGGGTCTAGCATGTGTGAAACTGGGATTAATTTAATGTGCAATGCTGGGAACAAAGGCACTCCGATTAAGGTTGTGAGTTAAAGAAAATATTTCCTTAATGACATGAAAAATTAGGTGATATAGTATTAATTATTCCATTCCAAGTTTGATTTTTATCTCATGTCTTTCAAAGGAACACCAATTGAAATTCACTTGTTGGGCCTCATGTGAGCTACACAGGAGGTAGAAGCAGAGAGGCACCCTGTACCTTGTGGTCACTGATACTATCACCAGCTCCAAGGCAACAGCAAACCATGTGAAAGGCAAGAGGGCAGCTAAACTATCAGATCTTAAACAATTATGCTCCAGGTTTCTGAAGAGAAGGAAGCAGCAATGGTGTCCACCAAAGCACTGATCGGATTAAAGATGAGACCAAGACCCAGAAGGGAAGTTTCATATTAGGTCTAAAGTGCCACCTTCCATAGGCAACAAGTGAGAGGTAGCCTTAGGAAACAGGACTGAAGAGGGGTAGAGTGAAATAGCAATCCCCTGGGACCTCTCAGATCCTCCCTTTATCTGGTACCTGGAGAGATTTGGTTGGGTTTGGATCAGATGGATCACAGGGCCTGCACATCATACCTGGATGGCAGATTTGACAGGTGCTATTGCTTATGTCTAGATGTCTATACAAAGCCTTATGCGATCATAGGCAGGGCTTTTTCAGGGGTAGCTGGGCCTAGCATATGTGACCCTAGGATTAATTTACTCTGTTTAAGAGTGTGAGTGCTACTGACCTTGAGCAGCCTGAATAAGACAATGGACAGAAAGAGCTGCAGTGGTCCTTGGCTGCTTTCCTCTCCTCTGTCTGCCATGAACTCTTCCCTCTGTGATCCTTATCTGCCATTCACCTTACATAGGAGTTAGCTGACTACAGACTGAAACATCTACAAACTGTGATCCAAATAAACTTCTAACTCTGAGCACCTAATATTTATCTCAACAATGAGAAAAGTAACTAAGACAGAATTGTGATAAAGAAATAGGTTCGTTGCTGCCACTATACTTGATCATGTAGTTTAGGAGCCTTTGGGAGGAATTTTGAAAGTTTGGAAGAGAGTTTAATCACTAGCAGGAGCAGAGAGCGGACCCCAGAGAGCCCTGAGAAGCCCTACTGCCACCAGCCTAGTTACCATCACACGCCAGGGGGAGCTGTAGCTGCTACAGCCAGCCCCAGTCACAACCACCACAAACATGAGCAGTGAGGAAGAGACCCAGCCGCTGCCCCCCACTGCTCCTGGCCTCAGCGCTGCTGACACCAAGCCTGGTACCATGGGCAGCAGCACAGGGGAATCGTGGTCTACAACCTCAATATGTATTCTGTCTCACTTATCTACCTTGTTCTCCTGAACCTTGGCTGTCAGCACCCTGTATCACTTCTTACGCAGGAGGGTTGGAATACTGTGGTCAATGCTCATAGGGTCTCCACATGTAGTAAGGTGGGAACCTTCGCCTGCCCTAGGGCTGGCCTTCAGAAGAGCTCTCTGATCTCTCATTCTTTTCTCCCCCCTCACTATTCTGGTAATTCTGCTGGTGATTGTGTGGAGGACCCCTACAATGTGGATAGCATCTAATGGTTATAGTCTGCTGTGTTTTTACTGCCTTGAACTGGAACTCCACCAGCACCTGTAATACACCCTTTTCTCCTTCAGCAACATCAACCTCCACAGTCTCTCCATCTCCTACACTGTGAAGGTACTTCCTAGGGTTATTCTTCTTTATGGCACTGTAATGTACAAATACAGCTTCCCTGGTGTCATTTCTGTTGATGAAGCCATATCCATTTCTTACATTGTACCATTTTACTGTTCCCCAAACCTTCCTTATCATGACCTTCCTGTCCCCACAGTCAGGCACCTACCAGGTGATGCTGCCTGTGCTGCTGCTCCCTGTGCTGCTGCCCATGGTACCAGGCTTGGTGTCAGCAGCGCTGAGGCCAGGAGCAGTGGGGGGCAGCGGCTGGGTCTCTTCCTCACTGCTCATGTCTGTGGTGGTTGTGACTGGGGCTGGCTGTGGCAGCTACAGCTCCCCTGGTGTGTGATCACGGTAACTAGGCTGGTGGCAGTAGGGCTTCTCAGGGCTCTCTGGGGTCCGCTCTCTGCTCCTGCTAGTGATCACACCCTCTTCCAAACTTTCAAAATTCCTCCCAAAGGCTCCTAGAAAGGATGGCAATGAAGAAGACAAGGAATATCAAGGTCAGCAGCCACCTCTACGTCAGTATGGTTGCAAGTTCAACTACTAACACAGAGGCCCAGAAAACCCTAAACCACAAGATGGCAAAGAGACAAAAGCAGCTGATTCACTGACTGTGGGGACAAGAAGGTCATGAAAAAGAAGGTTTTGGGAACAGTATAGGTTTATAGTCCTGAGGTTAGCAGGGCGGGGCTGAGTAAATGCCATTTTAACATCTCCACCATCATCAGGTTTAGTCATCCAGCAAGAAATAAACAAATAGGGAATTCCAGCAATAAGAAATGAACAAAAGACTTTAAGTGCTGGCTTTTTGCCCATTGATCAGATAACTAGAACTATCTGCATTATCTATGCAGCATGGGGTTTTTATTATTTTTACCTAAAGATGTCTCTGGTAATGACAAATGTGTTTTTTTAACAAAGCTTAGCTTTTCTCAATACTCCTTTAAAAATTTTTAAAGAATTTCTTATCTGGTCAAATTGAGACTGTTAAGAACTTCATTTTTAATTTGTAATAAAAGTTTACAACTTGATTTTTTCAAGAAAATCAACACACTGTAAGTACCTATCAATAGCAGTCTTAAATAATAATAAAAAAGAAAAGAAAGTTTTGGAAATACTGATATAGGCTGAAAAATAGAGCTTGACTTCCTTAAACAATTCCGTGTGGGAGATTCTGGTCACAGCTCAGAAGACCAGAGGCTGACAGAAATTATGCCAGTAAATTAGGATTGGGTGGTTTTGTTTTTTTTCTGGAGAGAATGACCACGTTAGTTGTTACACTCCAGATGTGTGTTATGACTTTGTAGAAAGTTTGTCTGAAGACTGCCTAAGACTGTGATTGAAGTGAACTAATGTAATCTAGTTAAGAAATTTCAAAACAGTCTAATATTGAGATGGTGGCACAGATACTGATGGGGGATTTTCTCCACATTTATGTTGAGAATTAAGAGCAAAGGGCCCAAAAGGATGATTCAAATATGTCAGTCTGGCTAGAAAAGTTCACGAGAACCAGCAACACTCCAGTCTTTGCAGCCTCAGAGTTGCAGAGAAGAAAGAATTTGCTTTTGAAAGAGAGCCCCAGAACACCATGTTTTAGCATGGCAATAACCTAGAGAATTTATTTCTTTGGATTGAGTTCAGTGTGCTCAAGGATCTAGGTGCTCAAACTCTGTAGCCATGGCTGCTGCTCCAGCTGGGAGTAGACACTGACATCATCCACACTGTGCTAGTTTTATGTGAATGCAGAGCACAAGAGTTGTGGAGTCAGAAAGTCTTCCACCCAGATTTCCAAAGTAGGCCTTAGTGCACATGCAATGTGACCCTGAGAGGGTAGTGTGTGAAGCTGTGAGTGTGAATCAAAGGGTGCAATAGAGACCCCAGAAGTCTAGAGTAGTCAGGCATGTGGTCACCTGAGGAAAACTGCAAGGAAATAGCACAGCTTATCAAAAGAGAGAAGCCATGTGAGCTACAACCACCAGCAGTGCCATAAGGGCACAGCCATCGCCAGCCCTCTGAACTTTATACCTTGCCCCACAGTATAAGGGATACTGAAAGTGGAGCTGTACTGAATTTTGGGCTTGCTTCGGACATACTCCTTTGTATCCCTGTTTGTAACTTTTGAGATAGAAATGCCCATTTTGTGTTACTGAATGTCAAAAGGCTCAACTTTCTTTTTAGTTGTACAGTGGCTCACAAGTAAGAGTCTGCTTGAAATCTCAGAGGAGAATTGGGGCTTTGATTTTTCAGCAATGCTGCAACTATTATGATTTGGTAACTCTGAGAGATGAACTAAACACCTTTTTACATGAAGATGTACCCATGGGTCATTTGCAGGGAGCAGAGCCAGAATATTATGGCTTGTATGCAGATGTCCAGGCAAAGCCTCATGAAGTCATAGGCAGGGCTTTGACAGAGGTGACCTGACCTAGAGTGTGTGATGAAGGATTGATTCATGATGCAGAGCTTGCATCAGGGTACTTGGATTAATGGTAGGAATACTACCTGCTCTAAGTAGAGTAAGTAAAGTATAAAGGACAGAAAGGGCTGTGGTCCTCCCTTGCTTGCTTTTCTGCCCTCTGCCTGCTATGAACAGTTTTTCCTCTGCAAAGTGTGTCTGCCAGGCCACCTTGCCTTGGAGCCAGCTGACTGTGGATCTACAAACTGTGAACAAAATGAACTTTTCACTCTTAGTCTGGCACTGGATGTTGTTTCAGAAATGAGAAAAGTAACTAAGACAGTGTTACCCTTCACAGGGGGTATGAAGAAAATGACATGCATTTAGTTCAATAACATTTAAATTTAGTGGAATCACATGAGCTTTTGAAAACAGCATATATAGAGCAGAAATTAGTAGTCTGAATTACTATCGGTCAACATCTGGATTAGCTAGGTATCTTCACTATGATTGGCCTTTCTGTTTTGCTTAAAGGCAGTAGCTCTCATAACTTCTCATTATCTAGTTGATATTTGTGGCCATTGTTGTCAACGACATTACTATGAAAAGCCAGTGATATAGCATAGTGTCTCTGTATGTCAATGGATGAATTGCCTGGGGACCATATATAATACCATGACTCATACCCTAAGAATCAGTTGCTGGACCAAAATGTCAAAACACCATCACAAATGAGAAACTAAAAAACAGAAACATAAAAGAAAAGCCAATAGAACACCTGTAAAACTCTTAACTTCTCTAAAACTTTCAGGGCCACTGAAGGACAGGAATTAGTACACCACACATCACAAAAGCCTGGTAGAGGTGGAAGAGTTCAATATAGTGCTTTGTTAATTTAAAGATGCTACAGCAAACCAGATAACAATCTAATGAAACAAATGATCAGTAAATATGGAGAAGACACTAATGAAATTATAATAGAGTAAAAGAAAGAAATGCAAAATATGAATTTCCAGCACTAATAAAAATGGGAGTCCTTAAAATAGTTTCAAAGTGCAATCAGGAGATTAAAAATAGGGTTGAAAATAGCAGCAGAAGAGAAGTAATCTCTCTCTCTCTCTCTCCCCGCCTCTCACTCCTTCTCTCTCTCTCTCTCTCTCTCTCTCTCTCTCTCTCTCTCTCTGTCTCTCTCTCTCTCAACCTTGCACTTGTGAAGCAGAGGCTGTGCCACTGAACTACATCCACAGTCCCTAGAAGTAACCAACATGAGCACAGTAGCTTTTGGTCTGAAGAAACGGCTGTGGTCAGTGCTTAGTTAATGAGCTATGACTTAAAAACAAGAAGAAAAGATAGATCCACAGCAGCAAAATGATTCATAGATGATTAATATTAACTGAAATTAATGGACAATAAGACATCACACAAAGCATTAAAAACCAGTTTTCAGAAATAATAGTAGAAAGCTTTTAAAATGTGGGGAAAAAAAAGAATTTAATATTCAGAGAACTAACATACCAGTAAGTGGGGACAGAACCTTGGATAACTACTGTCAGAAAAAATTAAAAATCATGCACACCACATAATCGTTAAAATACCAGACATAAAAACCAAAAATACAATCTTAGAAGTTGTTTTCTTAAAGAAAACAAAAGAATCACCAACACAGGAAAGCCCATCAAAATTATAACAGTCTTCTGAACACAAATCATAAAGGTGAAAAGAGGTTTGAATGAAATATTTAAAGCTTTAAAAGAAAACAAGTTCAAACTCAGTCTGTTATATTTTTTAAATTGATGCAGAAATAAAATATTTTCATGATAAAGAGAACCTAAAGAAAATAATGGCCACAAAATCAACACATCCAAAAAATTCCCAAGGATATATTAGAGGTAGACAGTGCAGCTAACAATATGAAAAAATTCAATAAAATGAATGTATTGAGTAGGGCTAGGAAGCAAGTTAGAAGTAGACAAAAACAAAACAGCCACAGGAAAATAATTCAATGACAGGATGAAGTCAATACTTATCAGTTATAACTAGCAAAGTAAAGGACACAGTCTAGCATAATAGATGAAGAACTAAAATCCTATAGTGTACTATAGAGAAGAAACATATTTCACACAAAATTACAGACTAAAAATGTAAGATGAGAAACAACATTCCTTGCAATGGGAACCTCAAAATAAGTGGGAGTAGCTATACTATTTTCAGTTTCAGTGAAAGTCAAAGCAAAGCTGATCATAAGAGACAAGATCATTACATGGTAGTCAATGGAACCATGAAACAGGAAGAGAAGAGATGTAAGTATGTATGCACCAAACCATGCTACATCTAGTTTAGTAAAACAAACAACACTAGCAGATATAAATGATCAAATAAGCATCGATACACTTAAAATGGCAGACCTCAATACCTCACTATCACAAATAGATCAGCTAAATAAAAAAGTGAACAAAGAAATATCAACTCAACAGAGAACTCCAAAGAAATACAGAAATTCCTAGGTACCTAAGAATTAACAATACTGAACAAAGAAGACTGAAAAACGTAGAACAATTATAAAAATACACAGTAAAGTTGAATCAGTTATAAAAAAATTCCCAACACATGATGGGCTCATATCCAGTCTACCAGGATGTCTAAAACAAGCACTCCTAAAACTTTTCACAGAAATCAAGAGAGAAAGGGCAGCTCTGAATTCATTATCCAAAGCTAACAACAGAAAGAATACCTAACCAAGAAACATAACTTCAGTAGCAATCTATCTAATGAATACAGATTCAAAAGTCATTTACAAGATACAGAATATAGAATATAATAAATCAATCAAAAGATAATAGATATGGCCAAGTAGGCTTCATCCCACAGAGGCAAGGATGGTTCAACACATGCTAAGAAATAAATTGTAATTCTTGGATCAACATAACCAAGGACAAAAATCACATAATCATCTTAACAAAGATGGCAAAAGCCTTTGACAAAAATCCAACATATAGTTATGATAAAAAAAAATATCCTTAAGAAAATAGGTATTAGGGCTGGGGAGACAGCTCAGTGGAATAAGCGCTTGGCTAACAAGCACAGGGGCCTGAGTTCAATCCCTGGTACTGTCTGAAATTAAAAAAAAAGGTAGTGTAGGAATATATACATATATATATATATATATATATATATATATATATATATATATATATATATATTTGCATTTTGGGGAAGTGACTACAGGGTGTTCAGGGTCTCACTATTAGATTGGTCTCATAGTGATCTGTCTGTTGACAGCCTCTCAGCGCAACAGGGGCAGGTCTGGCAGGACAGGCCAGGAGATCAAACCCTGGGCTCTTGAGCATACTGAAGAACTTTAGCTCAATCTGATGAAAGCCATTTATTATCAATGTATTTCAAACTTCATATTACATGGGGGAAAAGCTGAAATTTTCTTTCTAAAATTAAGAACATGACAAACATGTCCATTTACCATTCTTCATAAAACCAGCTCTTAAAATATTAGTTGGATCAATGAAGCAAGAGAAACAAAGAAATGAAAAGGGATAGGTCTAAGAAAATGCAAAATTAAAGTATTATTTGCATATACTATAATCCTTTAATTAAAATATGTTTTACTTAGGAGTCCACGAAATGAGTCCTACAGTTAATAAATAAATTCAATAATGGAGGAGAATGCAAGATAAATACTATTGATAACATTGCTATACACTAATAATAAACTTATTGAGGATAAGGAAATATATTCCATTCACAATATCATCAAAAATTATTTACTTAATAATTAATCAAACCAAGAAAATTAGACTACCTCTACAGCAAATATTCACTCTATAAAGGAAATCAAAGAGAATGTCAGAAAATTAAACAATACCTTCTATTCCATGACAGGCAGAAAATATCATCAAAACTGTTATAATTACAAGAAGATAGACTAATTTATTCCAATCCAAATTAAAATAACAAAAGTATTATTCAGAGGTAGAAAAAGCAACCCTACAGTGACAGACCCAGAGTAGCAAAAACAATCCTAATTAAGAACAGCAACAACAACAACAAAAGCAGGTTGTTTTACAATCCCTGACCTGCAAGTACACTATAAAGTTACAGTGATTCAAACACCATGGTACTTGCACAAAAACAGGCATGTGCATCAATGAGACAGAGTAGAGAAAATAGAAATATCACTGGCCACAGATGGCTGTGTCATGTATGACAAAAGGGCCAAAACATATATACATTTCTGGAAAGACACTATTTTAATAAATGGTGCTGAAATATCAATACTCATTAGAATAAGTTTGGACCCATGTCTCTTACCATGTACTGTATGAAAATTAAATTGGATCAAAGATCTAAATGCTAAAAAGAAACAATCTGCTGCAAGATTATACAGGTACAACTTTCATAGACATAGATATAGACATAGACATAGACATAGACATAGACATAGACATAGACATAGACATAGACATAGACAGACACAAGCAATGACGTTCTGAGCAGAAACCAAATGGGAGAGAGATAATACAGAGACTCAATGCATGTAATCATACCAAACTTTAACGCTTTTGCACAGAAATGGGAAACACACTCTGAGATAATCTGTAGAATCAGAAAAATATTTTTGCCATCTATTCCACAGAGAACTAGTTTCTATAATCTATGAAGTACTAGAATAATTTGACTGCCCAAAATGAAAGATCCAATCAAAACTAGGCAACTGAAATGAATAGACATCTCACAGAAGTACAAATGACCAATAAAGACATGAAAAAAATGTCCAAAGTTGCCAGTCATTAGAGAAATGCAAATTAAAACTCTATTGAGATGTCACCTTATCTCAGTAGGAATGATTATCATAAAAAAACTAATACAACAAATGTTGGTAAGGATATGGGGGAAAAAGTAACTCTTAGGTATTATTCATGTGATTTAAATAATCAAAAAACTAAAATTAGAAATTCTACTTGATCTGAATATCCCCCTTCTGAACAGACTTCCCTGAAGAAGTAAAATCACATTGCAGGGGTTCATGCACAACCATGTTTATAATGGCCAGATCTTGGCAATAGTATAGATGTGTCCATCAACAAATGACTCGATGAGGGAAATATGGTATGTATACATAATTTTGCAATACAGAAAGATAAGTTTGAGTCTTTCAGAAGTGTATGGATGCAACTTATGAAAAATACTTTGTGAATAATGTAAGTCTGACACAAAAGCTTAAATTCTCATGCTTTCCCTTACAGAAGAATCTCTCAGTCTCTACAACACACACATACCAATACACACCCAACCACATACACAAATACACCACAACACACATACACACACACACATGCACACACACCATGCACACAATAAAGAAAAAAAACAGAAAGTAGGGAATTCAAGTAATTCTTCAAAGTAATCATTCTGTTGTCTCAAAAGTATTTTAATGTGTATGCTGATTAGTTGATTTATACTGATATTTTCTCTTGGTTTACTGAAAGGAAGTTTTGATCTATTATTTGTTCTTTGGAAAACCATTGTTTTTGTCTAGGTAGTGTATTAAATACTTTGGAGATAATGATACAGTATGTAAACTATGGTTTTTCTCTTTGCTATAAAGTTTTATTTTCTTTATAAAAGAAAAAAGTTTATAAATGCTTACTGCAGAGAAGGTAGATGAAGTTTAAGTTTCCACTTAAATTAGTCTTACTTTTAACTCTTTCTTCAGGATTTGCTTGTCCTCAAGAGAATCAAATATATGCCTTGAGAAAACTAATGATGCTGGTTGTGTTGGTGCAGGCCTATAATCCCAGCAATCATAGTGATGAGGCAGGAGGATCACTTCTAGTTCAAGGCCAAACTGGGCTAAATAGTGTATTTAATAACAGCCTGAGGGCTTGCCAGATAGCTCAATGGATCAAAGCATGTGCTTAGGTAGACTCGGGCCTGCGAAGCCAGCCCTGCTGCCACTACGCACTGAGACTGGCCATGGTGGTGCACCTGTAATCCCAGTGCTTGGGAGGCTGAAAAGAGGAGGATCACTAGGACTCCCTAGTGAAGCCCTGTAGACCCTGTACTAAACACACAGGAAAAATGAATAAATAACAGCCTGAACTACACAGCAAGATCCTGTTTTAAAAACAAAATATTAAAATGTATGATAGGCACATGTTCAACAAAGGAAGTATATAACCCTAGCTCCCTATGCTATTTTCAAGAGATAAATTATAGCACAAAGGTGAGAGTAATGAAGAGTAATCTAAATCTGTAGGGTAAAGTTTTAGGGGCATACTCTTTCTGCTTCTCCAGAGTTTTTATATTCATGAGTATATATAAATTTATATAAGCGTTATTTAAATATGCATGAACATATATGCATATATACACACATGTGTATATTTATCTTATATATTTCTATACACTTAACATGAGAAAATATATAAATATACCATATAAAAACACAGAATTTTTAATATATTAATATACAAATACATTTATTGGATAGATATATTAAATACATTTAATATATTTCTTATGTATTTGTATACTTATTATTTATTGTCCTTATGTAATCTAATTATATACTTGTATTTATATATTATATGTACATAGATATATACATATATTTATCATGTATGCATAATAAGGTGAATACATATTTTGTGGGTTTTTTGGTAAGCAGAGAATGCCATCAATAGTGAATGGTTATTCATCATAAAACCAGTTCTTTTACAACATTGCTGCCATATAATGAACAAACAGTTCTCATTTATCAGAGCATCATTTAATGACTCTACATAGAGGAATCCTGCTTATTCTATCAGTCACTTTAGCAGGATCTGAGGAGTTATTCATCAATAATGAAAGTGCCTTCCTTCATCAGCTGAATTTACTCCTAGTCTTGAGGATGTGAGGATTCCCTCCATACCCCTGTCACAGTCACATGTCAGGCTCACCACCAAATGCCAAGGATCCCTCTGCCCAAGGCTGGGAGAACAGGCATAGGGTCCCATCCATGCACAGAGGAGTGGAGGAGGAGGAACCTCAACCTGTGGGTCTGCATGGTTCTTATGGCCCAGCTTCCTCCCCTATTCCTAAGTGCTTTTGAGAAAATAAGCACAGGAAGCATATTAAAAAGTATATTAATGGCATAACCTTTCTGAGAGCAAAGAAGGTAGAAAAGGTACTGTTTGTAGCAAAAGTCCCCAGAGGAGGCACGGGAAATAGGATGGGGAAGGGGGTTGCTCTCTACCTATAGCATTTAGCCTAGGGCCAGCTGGCAGTAGAATGATAGAAATAACCCACCCATAACTTTAGTCAAAGTCTCTAGTAATGTCAGAACAAAGTAAATCACACATCATTTCTGACCAGTATCCTACTTGACTTGTCAGGCACTTTATATAATGATGATTTTTATAGTACTCCTGGGTGCACCAGCTCTCTACTATGACATTAGAGAAATGCACTTGCTTCCAATGAGGTGAAATAAAAGTCTCTCTAGAATAACCCACAGTATTGATGACATCTAATTAATAAGGCATCACTATACTATTTTTCTTTCACTTACATCCTGAAATGTAGCCTATTGAGGGAAGAAGGGAAAGACAGGAGGCACATCTGGCTCCTGACTAGAACGATGTCTTCACAAAACCATCTGCTAATCTATTCATGAGCTGTGGCTTCCACAGACTTCAAGCTAATTGTATTCAAATTAATGGAGGTAGCAGCCACTTTATCCTGAGCCCTATTTCCATATCTTATATGATGGCAGTTGAAATAGTACCACATGGGCGAGTACCTTTTTAAGCACACAGAAAGGCATCAGTGGTGGGGAAATAAGAAGGGAGAGAAACTGCTCTGTTGGTTAACTGTAATTAGAAGTTTCCTACGAAGTCTAACCTTATTTTCAAATCTCAAATCAAGAGGATGAGTGTGAGTTTCTCCAAGGTTATACATGTTATTAATGCTCTTCAACATCTATTGGGGCTTCTTTAAATCCACATTCTTTTTTGTTTAAAAAATAGGGAAAATATTTTCTCAAATGATTCTTCATTAGCTGGATACAAACATGCAAAAGACTCCTCCCTGTGAGAGGTCCGGTCAGTTTCTTAATTGGCATGACTTGGGATGCCTGAGTCTTCCTGCTACACAGAAATCTACATGCAACTTGCATGACAGTTACAACAAGGCAGTGATGGTACTTAAGTTCTGAGCCTTAAAATGAGGTACTAATAAGCAAGTTTCTTAGTATTTTTGGAGCTGCATTCAGAAAGTACTTAGAGCTGTGAATTCTGCTAATTAATAAGTGATTCTTCATTTCTGAAAGTTCATGCTACAGCGACCAAATGGCCAGACTCTCAGAGTGCCTCCTAGAAATGACGATCCTGTAGATTAAGCTGCTTGAAGAAGTAACCAACATTAAAATATGGATGCTACCCTCTGCTGCCTCATGGTTCCAATATTCACCTGGCTTCACTGCCTCAACAGTAAACAAATTCTACAATTTATTTTCAACAGTATTTCAGGTAATGTTGAAACTCAATGAAGAGCAGAATGCTTCTAGGTCTGAATACATGAAAAAAATGCATTCTACCATCTCTGTTTTAGGTGGACATGATAAGACCGACAGATGAGATACAGTGAGACCACAGGAGAGGCCTTTCCTCTACAACATTCTTCCAATCAATTTCTGCCTTGATTGTGTGTTTTCACATCACAATCAAGAATCTAGGCAAGACCTGGAATTCATTCTGACATACCTTTCTGTGTGTTTGTATGCTGTGGATTGAATCCAGGGTCTTATGCATTCTGAGCACAAGGTACAACACTGAGTCTTACCCCGGACATCAAATCTTTTCTACACAAGAAACCAAATTGCTGAAGTCCAATTGAACAATGATATCTCCTCATTCAACAAGCCTGTATCTGGAGTCTCTTACCATGTAGAAAAGTGGGGCTATGAGAGGACTTTATAATCATCATTAATGTACCCCCGGATTAATAATAACATGCTCAGAATCCCTTTATACATTAAGCAAGAAGCAAGCTTCTGGCACTGGCAAATGGAATTTAGTGAAATGAAATGCTGGCAGTGGCTTTATAGCTCCACAAGGGAACAGGCTGAGTCTGATAAGAACTGCTCCCTCAAGGCTGTGTGATCACTGAGGGCAAACCAGGGGAGACAGGGGTTACCACAATAAATCTCTGGTTTTATTTTTCAGCATTACTGACATGTGTTCTGGGCAGTAAGAGGCAAAAAGAAAGAACAGGACTTTTTTAATTAAATAAAAACAGTATGTATAACTGATTACCTTCAAGGAAGCTCTGTTCTCCAGCTCTGCTTCCCCACACTCAGCAGCAGAACCTGGCTAAAGAAGGAAAGTAGTTCCCGGCTCTCAGTCAGAAAGGAAGCACCACACTAACTCAACTAGCTCACCTGAGCACTAGGTCTTACCCCAGACTTCAAATCTTCTATATATAAGAAACCCAACTGCTAAAGTGGAATTGAAAATGAATATAGTTAAAATGCTGACATAGGAGCCCAAAGCCCCACTGTTTTCAGCACTCTGACTTACTGTATGACACATGTACACACACACAATCTGTGCTGCTCTCATAGCTGTGAAGGAGAGACAAGGATGCTTTTGTTGTTCTGCTTAGAAGTATAGCAGCAGATACATAACACACCCCGGGATCTTCTTCAGCAACCACTTTTTAAAAGAAGAGAGTTTCCATTTCAACAGGGAAATCTAATTACCAACAGGTGAATATATGTCATAATAAATAAGCAAATGAAAAGACATTAAGCATGTTTTTTAAAAGAGAGAACTCATTTACGTAACACCTAAACTCATGTCAGTTTTCTTAAAAAGTCTGTATGTTTGACCTGTTCCTTCAAGCAAAATAAGAATGAGGTGTTGCACTGGCTGATTCATTCCTCGTTCTATTGCTTTTCTGCACACTAACTTTTTTTCAAATGGCTTTGTGAGAGAAAATAAATCATCTGTACAACTCACTCCTTAGCAACATCAATCCTATTTAAAATGTATACCCAACCTAACCCAACTACCCAAACGCATCTTTCCCTACTGGATCTGATATGAAAACTATTCTACACATCTATCTCCAACTAAAAGTTGTATAAGTGAGCTTTTAATTATGGTGCCTGCATCTAAATGTTTCAGGGCAAAGAAACTTGAAACAGGCCAATACCAGTTCTAAGATATCTGAAATTGCTGTTGAATCATGACTGCTAAAAACTATATAACTATTATGAGTGTCAACTCTTGCCTTTCAGGTATTGTCAGCAATTAATGCAAAAATGCAGAGCAGTACATTAGTCACCTAAGGTGCTGGACACTTCTCTTGCATTTGGAAAACAACTCAACAGTTCCACTGGTCTTTATCTTTAGAACAACGTAAATATCATGATCTAAATCACTTGCTATAATAATAAAGATAAAGACAGTGTTATAGTTTAGGGGAACAATATAATACAGGACACGTAATTATAAGATTACTTTATAATGAATCACCCAAAGTATCCTACACAAGAGTGGGAGAAATCTATCCACAAACTAAAGACCAAAGAATCCATCTGAGGGCCTGGATCCCACCACAGTGTCTTTCATGAGTCCAGTTACAGCCCAGAACCCATAAACATGCTTCCCATGAATCCAGGTGGAGGCCTAGAGACATTGAAAATATCCAATGCAGGCTTGTCTCATGGATGTGTGCTGAGAAGATCAGTAGTGGAAGGCAGAAAGGTCAATGGTGCAAGCTAGAAAGTCTGTGTCAGTGGGATGAAGGATCTGAGCCATCAAGCTGAGGAAATGCTCAAAGAACTACAGCTCCGACTAAAAGTACCACAGTCGTCCTTGTCAACAGGGAGGTCCCAAGTTCCTCCAATACCGGAAACAGCTGAGTTTCCATCAGGAAAGCCAACATGAAAGCTTTTCCAGGAGTCTGAGTAGTAAACCATCTTCCCCTCCAGAGGCAGGAAGCAATGGTCAAAGTGAGGACGAGCAATACCCCAAAATGAACTGTAGTCTTGTTCAGGGACAAGTTCCCAAGGTCCTTTAG
The DNA here is from genome assembly GCA_004027165.1 of Ctenomys sociabilis. NCBI lineage: Eukaryota > Metazoa > Chordata > Mammalia > Rodentia > Ctenomyidae > Ctenomys > Ctenomys sociabilis. Next base: position 56,020 of record PVKA01006956.1, read on the forward strand.
TGATGAGAACAGCAGAGTTCATCAGGAAAGCCAGAATGACAAGCTCCTCTAGGAAAGCCAAGATCTTCCAACAGCTTCTCAGCAGCCTCCAACAGCTTCTGCCAGCTTTAAGCAACCTTTCTGCTTCTTCTTCAGTTCCTCTGCTTATGCTATAGGCAATAATCCTCAGGTGGGCCTCCCACTCCTACCTGAGGGAGCTGGCTGAGTTCAGCTGGATGTCACAAGCTAACCACAAGTTGTCAATCCACTACAGATAAGAGTCCACATTTATTTTCCTCATACACTTGTCCATTAGATATTTTGAGGAGAATTTATACTTTACCATTATTTTTAACATTTACATTTTCAGTTATATACAGATGAGCTTATTTCTGAAATAGTTTTTAAATCAAACATAATATTTAAATCCTATTTATTTATTTATTTAGTGTTTTTCAGGGAAGGGTCTATAGGGTGTTCAGGTTCACACTGCTAGATTGGACTCATAGTGATCCACTTATTTACAGCCTCCCAAATGCTGGGATTACAGTCGTGCACTACCATACTCAGTCTCAATAACTCTCTCAATTCACCCAAGGGTGGGGCCTGCACAGCAGGCCTGGGCATCAAACCTCTGGCCTCTCCACCTGCTTGCAGGTGCTTTAATGGGCTGAGCTATTTGGCCGGCCCTTAAATCCTTTAAATATGTATGTTTAAGTGTAAAAAATGAGTAAAATAGAATATAGAAATTTATGAAACTAAAGGCTGTAGTCATAAGTGAAATAAACCAGACCCACATGTGTAAATATCCTATGGTCTCCCTATTGTAAGAACCTGAAAGAAGAAACAAAACCTGAAGGGCATAACAGATACAAGAAAATGGAAAGAAATGGAACTTAAGGATTAAACAACCAAGAGGAAAGAAAGGAGAAAAGATAAAAAAAGGGTAGGGGGAAAACATGCAAGTATATACACAAGATGACTGAGGTGATTGTAATAAGAATTGCCATCAGTTTTTTGAAAATAGCAGTCAATGTGTAGAATTTTCAGCTTGACTGACTCTGCATGCTGATATCTGTGAACTAAGCAACTACATAGAGGACAGCAATATGTAATACATTAACCATGCTTGAATACCCATCATCTTGGTCTTCTAAGTGTATACAATTCCTAATGTATTACCAATTACTCTCCTTAAAATATTTATTAAAAAGTAATAAAAGAAAGAGAGAAAAGAAAAAAATCTTTTAAGATTTCTTGAAAGTAAGACATAACAATCATATGACCAATCCTTCATAATTGTATCTGTTAATCTGAGCAACATATTTGATCACAAAAAAATTATATATTGACCATTGTTTATCAGCTATTCTTGTTTTGAAAATCTGTAACATATGCATTGCTGTCACTCTGTTTCTATTCTTTTTTCTTGCTTTTGTTTTTACTTTTCAAAACAATATAAAATTATAATAAAAATACAATATAGACCTAATTTATTTTGTTCTACTTTGATATCTGCTTCTCTTTTTCCTCTTCCTTACAAATCTTTTCTGTGCTTCAAAGCTGGATTTCATTTCCTATTTAATGATCAACTATGATATTCAAGTTTCTCTAACTATCAGGAAAACTTAAAATAACAAACTTAGGAAGAATGACACTTTATTTTGGCTCATGTAACAATCTTGGAATTTGTGCCCCATAATCTACTGGGCTTATATCTTTGGGCTATTTAGAGCCTTGCTACTATGATGGCAGCACATGGCCAAACCACTCAACACATGGTCAAGGCATAAAAGAAGAAAAAAGAAATGTGCAAGAGTGCCATAGTCCTCCTGAAGAGCACAGCCTCAGTGATTGAAAATCTCCCCATAGTGCTCACCCCTTTGTTCAGCATCCTAGGCTGTCAATGAAGTCTGATTCCAGCCATAGCATTAATCTGAGTGCATACCCAGCAGCTATGATCCCTAGATTAAGGGATCTTCTTGTGGCTCTGGCTTACCCTTCTCCATCTCCTGGTAACTTGTAGTTTATAAGAGTAATGCTAACAGCAGCAGCAATAACACAATTTCATTTCACTCAATACTTTGTATCTTGCAAGTTGCATTCCCAGGTGAAACCCAGGACTTCCTAATGCAGCCTCAGTTATCTTGCTACTTCATCTTCTGTTGTTCACCACACAATGTCACAGAGTTGGAAGTTATAAGAAAAGACATTTATTTGTGCTCATCTTTCTTGTCCAAAGTCAAAGGGCTACACCTTGTGCAGGCCTTTCTGCTCATAGACAGAAAGGAATATTTGATACCACATGGCAGAGTCAAGAGAGAAAGGAGGAACACACAGGAAATCTAATTGATTGGATTTTTTAACAGGTCCACAGCCAAGTCAACTCATTACCACATTAGTCCATTAATTGTGTGCATGATTTTTTTTTTATATGGAAGAACAGAGAAGTAATCACTTCTTAAGGCACTCCACTAAACCTGCCTCTTATATCTCATACTTGGAATTAAATTAGTATTCAGTTTTTGAAGGACAAAGCATATTCAAACAATAGCATGACTATTGTAGTTCTCTGTTGTGGTCCATAAAAATAATTCATTATTTTGTGTTGCTTACATGGCTAGGAATACAACAATTGGGAATATGACATATACCACGACCTTCATCACTGGCCTTTCTGAAACAATTCTTGCTAAGATTGTATAACTCAAAGTGGCCAGGAAAATCCAGGAAGCAGCATGAAGAGCTGACTATGGGAAATTCAAAGTAATTCAATTAGCAAGCCAGGGGCCTGAGCGGACTGTACATAGTGGCAACGGGAGGAAAACAAACAGCTACCTTGTTGAAGAGGAGAAGGAGATGGGAAAAATATTCAACAAACCAAATAAGGCTGCTTTGGGAGATAGAAGAACACTAAATTTCCCAGGGAACTGGTGAGAAAGAGAGACTTTCTCTTGCTTGTCTAACCTTGAATACTTTTAAATAATACATAATGTGCATTTCTTTACTTACTCAGTACATAAATAAATAAAACTGAGAAGAGAAAAACTAAATAAACCAGGTGAATTGTGTTGCCAAAAAGAATGGATTTCAGTTTCATCCCTGTTTTCACATGTGAATCACCTTTTCATACCTGGTCATCTGGTTAAAATTCCACTTAGGAATTTTAAAAAAAGGTTATTCTAAAGTTTATCAAGACTATAAGTAATTGCACCTTTATCAATTATAGATTCTGAAGCAAAAACAATTTAGAGAAATATTAGAAGAAAATATATAACAATTTTTGTAACAATGATGGGAGAGGCAAGATTTTAAGCAGAAGTCCTCAACAGTTCTGCATTATAACATGTACTATTATGGTCTACTGGACTGGACTGGATTATTATGCTGAATTCATGCACTTACAGTATTTGAATGGCAATGGAATACCCGTCTCTGACAAAACTAAACAAAAAGGAGGATGTAAATGAAGGACCATTTTGTTAGTTAGAATAGATACACAGCTAATTTCTCTTAGTTCAATGAGAAGAAAGATTTGTACTAATAACTTTTAGACAAGATATCATGTCTGCACCTTATAGTATGAATAACTACTATGAAGTCCACAATATGCAATGTATTAATTATAATAACTGTCCTACTAACCTGTCTGGAAACTGCCTCATTGCTATTTTTTTCTCAATAAAATTAATTAAAAAATAAATAAAGCAGGTACTTTGGTATCAGACTTCTCCTTGTCCAAATAAAATTCTAGTTAAGTGGTCTGAGTTGCAGGCTAGCCATAAATACAAAGATCCTTTAGTGATTTACATTTGCATTCTAAGTGGGAGTCCATTAAACATTATGATTGTCACTGCAAAATATTTTCTATTCAGTAACAAAAATATAAAAGCTAATAGGTATTCAGGTGCAGAGCCCAGCCCAGTGAGTCTATTTTTACTGTACAAAATGGAAAAAAGGGTAAGTTTTTGCACAATATGGAAAAACTACCTTTAAAAGTTGAAGGGCCACGAGAAATCAATAAGACAGTAAGTTTCAATAGACAAGAGAATTTCTTCAAAGATGATATAAAACCTCAATCTTAGTCAAAGTTTCCATCAATCCAGGGCACAATGCAACAAAACAATATATTATTTTCCAAGAAGCTCAAATTCTTCTAAAGTTATGGCCCTTTAATTTAACATATGGATTATAGTTCTTAAATATCTCTTTTAAAAAAATGAAGTTATCACTGTAGACTAGTTCTTAGTTTCTTTCCAGAATTTTAGGTTTGTAAATAAGGACTCAGAAGGCCCAAATTAAGATAAAAATTAGGTACAAGAGAAATTAACATTGTGAAAAGAGTATGTCAAATGTAGAAAAGGAATGTTCTAGTCTATGAATAGGTAGGTGCAGGACAAAAAAATGGCATCCTAAATTTTAAATCTTTTGACAAATAAAATTTTGCACTAATGCACATGAGTATTAAAAGTACACAAAAGAAAACCTAAGTCATACTTCCTTCTTTGGAGGATGTAAGTTTCTTCAGAGCTTCTTGAATCCTCTTCAAATGCTGTCCAAACTTGAGTGTGGGTCTTGCAGGAAGATTAATAAAGACAAAAAGGGAGCTAGCACAATCAGTTAAGTTGTAACAAGTGAGAACTAAACCTTAGTAGTCTGCTAAACAAGCTAACAAACTGTATAAAGGAAAGAGAGGGCACTCATAATGGGTTCCATTCTAATCAAGGATGTCAAGATGGCATTAGTAGCTCTAGGACATAAGGTATATTTTAAAAGCTTGTAAAATGACTCCTATCTGTAGTCAGCATTAAGATCCATTCATGCAGAATCCACACGGGACAGAAAGCTATACTACAGAAAAATTGTAGCCCTATTCAACTAAAAGGAGGAAAAAAACCTCTCTCCTATCAGTTTGAGAGCTTAAAGTGGCAGCTCTTTTCTCTACTTTCTGTGAATCCTCAGGCCAATCTCACTACTTTCATGTGGCATCTATAAAGATCATAACTGTTCTGTAAGTTGAATGGATGATTTGAGGAATCTGGCATAAGTATTTTGGGCTTTGTGCCCTATTACAACTCTCCCAGGCAAAGAAACACTCATCAAGATGAAATTGTCTACTTTCCCATTTGCTGTGTGACTTCCGTGGAGACAGAAAGTCAAGAGGAAACCATCGTAGCCATCGCCCTGTACTCCCCTTCAGCCCGCTTAATACGTGCCTCTCAGCAACACAGTGAGAGCTGCTATTTTTACACTTAGAATGTGCAATAAAAGTTCCTTGTGGCATCAGACTTCTGGCTATATTTTTAATGAGTTTAGGAGGGGACAGAACAAACAGCTGAATGCCTTTCTGTTTTTTTGTCTCCAGCTGTCCATCTCCAATTTTCTCAAGACTGAAGAGGGAAACCTCATGCATCACCTCTCCCTCCCCTTTTCTGTCCCCCTTTCCACTCCCCTAAATATATGCATAATCATAATTAGGAAATTTGAGAGGGGTCTTTTCAAAAGTCTAAGAGACAGGGGCATGGAGCATAATTAATGCACACTTATTTTGCATTGATATACAGTAAAATTCATCATAGCCCTTTGAAGTAAACCAGTACTAACACATTTTGTATGCAGCTCCTAACAGAAATCTCAATGATTTGCAGGCATTCACTGTAAACAAGAAACTACCTTGACAGTGAAATTCACTGAAGCCAGGTCATTTCCTATGCTGCAAAGGAATCCAGTGAGACACACAGATGTGCGCCTGGCTTCTTCTCCAAAGAGCTTTCTGCAGCGTTCAATGGAATCACAGTTTGGTTCAGCTTCTAGACTATAAGCCTTGGGAGTTAGACTAAACCTCTAAGTAGCTGTGCATTATAAACAGCAAGCATCAGAGAAGTTTCCTACACTGGAAAGCATGTAGGCTACTCTTCAGGAAAGGCTGACCAGTACAGTGTGCAGGCCACCAATTGACCAGGGTCTTATCTCACTGTGAGGACTTATTTTACAGAAAGCTAGAGGAGCTGTGTTAGCATGTGTTGAATCAGTTTTTCAACATTTCCACTGTTAAAAGGAAGACTCCATTGCTATCATGTTGAACATGGCAAATCCATGCAAGGGAGAAGTGAGTAATTCTGCCTACAGCCAGAAACAACCAGATGTATTTGGAAACTAGAGTTTGGTCTTCCAGATTTATGGATAAATGTGTTGTGTGTGTGATTTTTTTTTTTTTTTGGCATGACATACAAAAAAGTAAGGGACTCAGGCAACATAAACAATGAGTATCCCGAGCCCTGGGGATACTGCTGAAGTATGTCACATCACTTGTAACTTAATGCAACAGGGCTGCTATTTTCACACCAAAATCAGCAGAGCCAATACCACCACTCTAAGCAGAACATTTCTCTCCATTACTGTCAGTGTGGACAGTTTAAGCATATGACCAGCTGGTACCTCACAGAGAGGTCTAAAATCAGAACAACCAAAAGAAGCTCAGGGAGCCTGTCAGCCTTGCCCTCAAAACACACATGAAGTATTTCTACTGAGGAAGATACAAAGTGAAATATCAGAATTTATCCAAGCCAGCTCAGATATCAAAAAAACAAGAATGACAATGCATTGGGAACACTAGGTTAAAAGAGCACTTTACCTTTTTTCAATAAAAGATTTCCTGATAAATACAAAAGACTGCTTTTAAATAATTTCCTTATGTCACAGGGATATGTCGCCGTATGATCTTTTACATTTTTTCCTTTCCTTTTTTTTATGGTTCTGGGGATTGAACTCAGGACCCTGTGTTGCCAGGCAAGCACTTATTCTACTGCGCTATCTCCCCAGCCCCGATCTTTTACTTTGATCAGAATCACTTATTTCAAGAATAATAAGAGTTACTTTGTCCCAGGAACACTTATTAAACTGTTGCTAACACAACATGCTTAGGACCATGCTAAGTATGGTAAATAGACAGTGACAAAACCATCCTTGCTCTCCTGGAAATTACATCCCAGAGTGAAAGAGGAAAAACGAATATATGTGCATAAAATAATGCAGTGCTATTTGTAAAGATTAAAGAAAATGAAGTTGGCTAATGCAGTCAAGGGGACAAGGTGGATTCGTCCCTCTAGAGTTTTGCCTACGTGGATTTTTCTAAGTAAGTGATACAATTAAGATGGAATCTAAAAATTCCTTCATTTACTACTTCAACCCAGTTATAAACCATGACCATGCCTGTTAGCTGGCTGGCACTGTTTAGAATTAGTATATGCCTTTCTCAAAATGCCTATGGTTTAACAATTATTTAGGGTTAGACAACATAATACAGTTGACCTAAAATGAAGTATAATGTTTAGAGTCTTGTATAAAATGTATTTGATTTCTGTTTGCAGTTTTCTTGTTTCTTGGTATGTTTAATTCACACGCTTATGAAATTCCAAATGCAACAGGTTTAAATTTCCAAACCTTGGAATGGTCTCTATCCCCATGGAGATGGCAAGAGACGTGGTATTCCAAGGTAAAAACCTACTTTAGCTATCTTCTGAAGCCCGGTAGTCCCTCCACAAATGCCCTGTAAGCATGGGTAACAGCTGGAAAAGCTTGGTCGTATACCAAGTGAAGATTTTAGTGCACTTTCTTTCTCAAGCCTGTCAGTGTTTTCCACCTGGATTGCAGAAGTAACACAAGATAAAATACCACAGAGACTTCACATCAAAGAAGGTTTCTTATTATGGAGAAAAGACTTCCAAATATCCTCCCCTCAAATCAAATATTGAAGCACAGATAAAGCCCAGGCCCATTTCTCTATATACCATAAAAAGAAAATAAAATCTCAGTTCCCATAGAAACATATAATCTAGCTTCAGGGAGAGCTGAAAAAAGCGGTCACTTGGAGCTCTGTCCTAAGCATCAAAAGATGGGACTCTATTTTTGCTTCTGCACCAATTTGTTGTGCAATGTTTGGCAAGTTACGTAATCTCTTTGAGGCTATTTACCAATCCCTGCAGTCCCCATATCAAGCTTCCAAATATCTACACAGAGTTCAGTTCAACCAAAGCAACTCTGATTTTATCTATTTTAACTGTATTTCTGAGTAAGATTTCATTTCAAATATGGGTACTCTGATGGGAAGAACATTGTTGTAATAATCACTGAAAGAGACATCCTCTCAACCCTTTTTCTAACCAAGATTGATAATAAGTATCAAAGAACAGGCTCTCAATCTGCAGAGGTGGTAAGAAAGGGGGAACAAAGAACATGAGGCGACCATTTAAAAACAAACAGACAAACAAAAATCCTGCTTTTTTTTTTTTTTTTTTTTTTTTTTAATAAAGGCACTTGCTCTTTGCCCTATTTGAAGAAGCACTTTCCTGGTATAACTGGAACTTTGTTTTAGCAACAAAATTCAGTAACTAGTTAGTGAGTCCCCCAGGCTCCCCCTACTCTTTTTGTCAAGAAATGTATAGGTTCCTTTCCCCAATGGTATCCTTAGCTGAAAGTACTATGAAAGACAAGATGAAATTAATACTACTGTAGCTTAGACCAGTATACTGCCCAATAAATATGTATTGAACATTTGATTCCTGTACTGGTTGCTATGGCTATAGGTAGCATTTTCCTATTAAAGAACAATCGTCTATGAAATTTGAAAACCTAACAATGGAGAGTTGCTATGTGCATAGAGTACAGCCTTCACACTCGCTGCATGACCAGCACTTTTTCACTATAATATATTTTTGTATTTTTAAATTTTGAGACAGTATTTCACTAATTCACCAAATATCTCTTGTCACTTTCAGTTGAAACTTGTGATCCTCCTGTGTTAGCTTTCTTTTTTTTTTTTCCTTTTCCTTTTTTCTTTTTTTAAGATTTACTTATTTGGCACAGGGTCTCACTACGCAGCTCAGACTCATAGAGATCCTTCTGTCTCACCTTCCCCAGTGCTAGGATTATAGGTGTTTGCCACCATGTCCAGCTTCAGTGGCACACAGCACTGAGCATCAAACCCAGGTCCTTGAGCTTGCCAGGAAGGTGCTTATACTGCCGAGCTATCTCCTCAGCTTCTGCTTCAGCTTTCTAAAGTGTTATTACAGGTATATTCCATCACAGCATGCTGGAAATATTTTATATTAGTAACCCCTAATTTTATTTACTGATACAATGAATATTCTGTCCCATTTACAGTACCTTTTAATAGACAGAGTATTGTGAAGATAGTTATATATATGACTACCAGGAAAAATACTAGCACTAAATAACCCCAAATCCTGATAAGTGAAGTTGTAAGATGGCTCAGTCTAGCTACAGGGATTATAGTAAATTAGCAGTAATCAAGAGAATGTCGTATTGGTGAAATGACAGAAAAACAGACCAATGGAACAAAAAGAGAATCAAGAAGTAGAACCACACTAATCCAGTCAACACAGTTTTGACAGAAAAGAAAATGCTACTCAATGGAGAAAATAAAGATTTCTAGCACTGATGCTTTAAACATATCTTATGTTTAAAAAGATAAAGTTATGAGCATAAATATTACCTATTATTAAAAAACTAAGTAAAATCAATTATAGACCTAAGTATACAATTTAAAACTATAAAGATTTCTTAGATAAATCGTTGGAGAAAATCTGTATAATACTGAGTTTTTATATGCTGTTTCTACACATAACACCAATACATGATTTTATTTTAAAGGAAGACTTAGTAATTTAGATTTTATCAAAATTAAGAAGTTTTGGCTATAAAAATAGAATGCTAAGATGATTTAAAGCCACAGACTGAGCAAATATCTAGATAGATAGGTAGATTTTACAAATACATCCATGCATATAAAATAAAAAAAAAAAAAAAAAAACTTTTTTTTGGCAGAACCAGGGACTGAACTCAGACCCTTGCACTTGCCAGGGAAGTGCTTATTCTACTGAGCCATTTCCCCAGCCCAAAATAAAAACGTTATGCACAGCATAAAAAAGCTTGGGAACTAATCAATAAGAAAGCAAACTTCCCAGTTTAAAAATGAAATGGGTAAATAATTTTAACACATAGATCAGTACAGGAGACATAAAGGTGTCAAATTAGCATATCAAAACACTAACAGCCTCATCAGTTACCAGAAAGACAGAGCTGCCACTGAGACACCAGTATCCACGTATTGGAGGGTTAAAACCGAACAGCTAGAGTGAAACTGAAAGGGTGTGAAGGATCTATACTCTCGGACACTGCTGAGAGGAAATGCTCAGTGAGAGATGACACACTTATTTTAGAAGTTTTATTACAGTTAACAGATAGCACACAACCTAGCATTCCAACTCTTAGATATATGCAATGAAAAATAAAAACATGCCTAACAGAAACATCAGTGAGAGTTTTTAAGACAATTTTATTCATAATTGCTCCAAATTGGGAAAAAATTCGATTAATTTTCAACTAGTTAGTGGATAAATAACACTATGTAACAGCTCTCAAAACCAAAACCAAATAAATTATGGATACATGCAACAACACTGACAAAATGAAACAAAGGTGGCAAGTCAAAGAAATTTGATTTGAAGGTTTACATACTGCATGATTCTGCTTATAGAATATTTTGGAAAATTCAAACTGTCACCATCAGTAGTTATCAGTAGCTAAGAATATAGAAAATGTTTCTCTACCAAGGGAGATTTGATTTAATGGTGATCAGATAATTCTGTGCCTTTGTCAAAATTCATACAGTTGTCTATGTGAATGTTTATAAATTATAGTTTGTTTTTAAAACTCTAGGGGCATATATAACAGGTACAGAACTTTGTCTTGAGCTGCCACCCACTTACCTAGGATTTCACTGTGGGAAGTATTGGGTAAGTGTGGGTTTTAAATTATGGTATCATTAAAACATTTTATGGTTAACCAAACTTTCAATATAAGACAGGAAACATTTCTTCTGGTTTTTGTCCCCTAGTCCTCCCTCCCAGTGCTGAATTATACATGTGAGCCTTACTCTGATGGTCACAAAAGTAAACAGCCAACCATCAACATATTGTCACTAGGGCTAACTGACCTGGTTAGGGTTGAGATGTAGACTGAGGATTAACTTGATGTGAAAAAACATTAGGCACCAGAAGGAGGCTCCTTTAATGGACTATAAGTTGTGTTATTTTCATTTTTAAGAGCCTATCATCATTAAATGAAGGATTTTTATTCCTGGGTTATCATTCATATAGCATAATTTAAAAAAAAATAAAACCAGGAAAGAATTTTCAGTAACACAAGTGTTCAATTACACTTAAGGAGGAAGAATGAAACAGCTCAAATTTTCAGTGAACTTGAAAAAATCCTTTGAAAATAGATCATTGAACATCAACAGGTTTACTTTGCTCAATTCATGAATCTACAATATATGGCTGGCAATGGAATACCCATCTGACAAAAGTAAACAAAAAGGGGATATAAATGAAGGACCATTTTGTAGTGAAAAAATATCTATATATCTGTATATGCAAAATAGCATAAATATATAGATACTTTCTCTTAGTGCAATGAAAAGAAAGTTTTGAACTAATAGTGTTTAGATAAGATATCATGTCTGCATTTGCATTATGAATAACTACTACAAAGACAATATGCAAAGTATTAATTATTATAACTGTCCTGTCCTACCAACCTGTTTGAAATGGTCTCATTGCTATTTCTTTCTTAATAAAACTAATATATAAAAAATAAAAAAGAACATCAAAAGGTTGAAAATAGATCCTATTGGCTTTAAGTAATTTTTTAAATATTTTGATACAATGTACCGTCTGAAAATGATGTAAATAACATTTTCTAGTTGGAGAGCTGCTTCTAAATGATTGGAAAGTGGAGGAATATATTCATCTTTTGTTTTAAAGCCTATATTTCTATAATGTGACATGAAGAAATCCAGTGCAGTGGTGGGCACATGTCTATTTTCCTAAAAGCATATTATTGGACAGTCACAAGCTTAAAAAAACTAACTATGGAGTGTTTTTACATAGCTAAGAGTCCTTCATTAGCTGTGGTTTTGTCTTTCAGTTTACCATTTTTTCAGTTATTTGCCATCACTCAATGTATTAAACAGAAAATTCCAGAAACAAACAATTCTAAGCTTTATGTTGTACATCCTCCTGAACAGCACAATGCAATCTCCTGTTGGCCTTTTCTGTCCAGCCTCATATGTGAATCCCCCTTTTCCGGTGTATTCACGTCACATATACAATCTGCCATCAGCCTCATATTAGTACACCTAGTGATCACCGCATCATATCATCACAGTGCTTGTGTTCAAGTAACCTTATTTTACTTACTTGCCCCAAGCAGTAACGGCAGTGATGCTGGCAACTTGATGCAGCAAAGAGAAGCCATAAAATGTGACCTTCGAATGAAAGCTAGCATTTTTAAAATATTACTTGCTAATATGTACAATAGGAATGAGTCTTCTGCTTGTGAAATTGTAGAAACACACAGCAGTTATAGCTAATAAAAGCATTAAATTCCTGTACTATGTACAGGAAAATATATAGTATATTGTTATGGCTTCTGTCTAGATGTCACCCTAAAGCTTCATGTGGCTTTTTCAGAGGTGGCTGAATCTAGAATGTGCAATGCTGGGGAAAAGGGTATGTGATTAGTAAATGAGTTCACTGATTGGTTTGATATAGGTCTGGGTAGGATTAAAGTGTGAGTGCTGCACCCACCCTAGGGTGTGCAGCCTGCATATAATGCGAGGGACAGAAGAGGACTTACATCTCCCTACTGCTTTTGATGCCTTGTGGGTGGCATCAATTGTATCCCATCAAGACAACCTAACTTAGAGCCAGCCAACTATGGACTGAAACCTCTGCAAACTGGGAGCCAAATTAGCCTTTTTCCTTCTGAATCTAGGTGCTGGAGTTTTTATCTCAGCAATGAGTAACTAAGGCATGTATGTGTATATGTATATGTATTGTATATGTATATATACATGTAATACGCGATTTAGCACTAACTGAGATTTCAGGCATTCAATAAGGCCTTGTAATATATTCACTATAAATCTGGGAAACTACTATATTGTAGTTAATAAAATAGCACTGCGATAAAAAATTGAAAAACTACAAAATTATTATCCTAGCTTTGCCACCAAGAATTCCATGAGGTCTTAGATGAAATAGCTGATTCCTTAACCTGCAGTTTCTTAAATGTAGGTCATTTTTTTTTTACTTTAAATAAAATGACAGGACTAGGGAGATAGCTCAGTAGAATAAATGCACGCCTGCCTGACAAGCACAAGGTCCTGAGTTCAATCCCTAGCACAACATAAAAATAAATAAAAATAATAAGAAAACATTAAAAATGGGTGCTGTTTGTTTGTTTGTTTATTTGATTATGGGGACTGAATCCAAGGTGTCTTGCATGCAATGCAAGATCTCCACTATTGGCCACATGCCCAGCCCAGAAAACAATAAAAATGATAGAGAATTTCAACATAAAATGATAGGAAATCAACAATGGCTGTTTTATTACACATTGTTTTCTTCAAAGTCATTGTTCAGATTACCAGACGAGCATGTTGAAATTGGTGAAATAAAAAATTTAAGCATTAAGTGCTCCTTTCAATAAACCAAAGTAAATTAGTAGTACCAATATCTTAGCTATCGTGTGTATGTGTGTATATTATTTTTCCCTTCATTCTTTTCTTCTTTCCTTGCAGTTTCTTTTCCTTTCAAATCCACAAATTTCAGGTCATTTTTATCATGTCAACCTTCCTTTCCCAGCCACACCATATCTCACTTGGACAAGATTCTCTCTGGCATGCCTGCTCTGAGTCTGGTATTATCTTTCACTCTTAATGCTCAGTCTTAATGAGTGTATCATAATTCCAGGGCTACCCAATAAAACTAGGAGAAATATACCTTGGAAATATGCTTTATAAAAATGCTAAGTTGGTCCTCTCTCGCACTGCTTTTGCTGTCCTCCACTGCCAGAGATGGTGGCCCTCTGCCCGCCCTGGAGCCAGTTGGTGATGGACTGAGATCTCTGCAAACTTAAGCTGAATGAACCTTTTGTCCTTCCAAAAATATAAGTAAATGAAAATAAAAATTATAAGATGAAAGATGAGAAATTAATAATTTCATTAAATATGTTAAATTATTTGTATTAACTACTAACTACTACACTAATGCTTAGAATTCTTAGAAGCATTTAATTTTATGTTTTCCTTCCTTTTAGTGTATTTCAATCTCCAAAGCAGTATACAACGCTAAGCTGCACATGTCAGGGTTCTAAACTCAGAGAATTATCCTACAGATATCTTATTTTCTCATATTGCAGCTCAGTATATCAAGGGACATATATAGTCATCTGTACAGTAATAATATTTTTCTACAGGAAAGAAGTGCTAAAAGCTGATCAGAGTTGGCACTAGAAATGATGATGAAAATTAGAAAATGAATCAACTGTGATAATGTGATTTCAGAACCACAAAAAAAGTTGTGAATGGAGAATGTCAACTCCTGAATATAGTTTAACATTAGAAGAACTTCTATTACCACATGAACACTAATATTGATGAAAATATAGAAGTGCAGGAAGATATTTTTATGCTTCTTTCACATTTAACATTGGGTAAATATTTCCAATTATCATCAAATCTATAATGCCATGTTCAGGTTAATTTAAACTCATTTGGTAAAACCCTACACACGGTAGTGTGTGAATTACAGGCTCAGCTGGAACCCACAGTAGCTCTGGGAGTTGTACCCATCTAAAGAACTTTAGAACAATCCAATATGCTGATAGGGGAGCAGAGTTTCACTGGGAGTCAATATGCTCTTCTAATGGAATTCCATGTATCTATTATTCACAACACCATCTTCCCTTTATTCCTAAGTTTCCATTTCAAGCTGCTCCCTCTTTTCCCATTACTATACACAGTTACCATGATTAGGCCAAGATTGCTGCTGGTACCTAAGAATATATATATTTTTTTCTAGGATGTCTTTTCCCTTTTGGTTTCAAGTGCTTTTTATCACTTTAAAAATCAATTACATTTTTCTAAGTACTTTAAAACCTATTATTATTTTAAAAATCTGTGGTCTCACCTCTGAGAAAAAGTAGGACATTAAGCACACGTGTCTGACACAACCCTTTGCCTGCCTTGCCAGGACTTTGGCCAAGTTAGAGGGACACGGTAAGCAGGCAGGGACCAGACCAAGCAGAGTGTTCCCTGAACGACACTGGCACGGGGCAAATGAGTATTCCTCGAGACAAAGTGCCTTCCTGCCCACAGGCTAAGGCAGCTCCTTTCCAGAGTGCTGGTCGTAAGCGACCTAAGCAAGTTACTGATGTCACCGCTATGTCATTTAAGCTTTCAGCCCCTCACGGCAATAGCCAGGGCCAGAACAGAATATTGTGAAGTGCTCTAATCCAGTGACCCCCACTCAGAGCCCTCTTTGGTGCTTTCTCTCTGGCCTCCTGCCACTAGACCATCTAGTAAATTGCCTGCCCTTCTACTACTCCATTTTTGCCATTTTTGCTACCAACTCTCAGCTATCCCTATCCTTTCTTGTTGGTAGCTTAACAATCCTTAATTCTCAATGTCTGGCTCGGAATATGTTCTCTGTTATCACCCCGTTGTGCAGCCATAGCTGGGCTATGGGCAGCACAAGTGTGTGACAACACAAGGTACCTATTATACTCTGTGTTTTATACACCGAGACACGGACGCAGCAAGAGCCTAGTCACTTTAGTGACTATCAGCATGGACTAATATTTATTAAGTTTGTGCACAAGAAACACTTGGGAAATTTTGCTTAACTGCGGATTCTAATTTAGTACTGCTCTGGGGTACAGTCTAAAAATGTGCCTTTCTAATAACTCCCCTAGTGTTGTCAATGTGACTAGCTCCAGGTCATGATGTGTAGCAAAAGTAGCAATAGCACTTGAACCGTGTCTTCCTCTGAGACTAGACTCCAAAACTGCGTTCCTTTAGAACTCTCTTCTATTCCTTTTCTTCCTACTGATGAGCATCTCACATATAGAACTCAGCCTTGAATGGCTTGTCTCATCCCAAATCTTGAAGAGGCCTATTTTTCAAAATATGTCTAACTGTGCTGAATAAACCCTCTCATAGCTCATCTCCTTGCAGTCTTGTCCCTCTAACAGACCACCCAGAAATTACCATTTATCAGAGATTGTCATTTGTTTTCAGCATAAGATGGGGCAAAGGGACATCGTGTCCTATAACAGGCTGTCTCAGGCCCTTGAGGAGTTGCCGCTGGAGAAGGAAACACCATCTGTGGGACCTCAGGCTAGGAGAACAAGTGCAGGCAGAACATGTCAACGCCTACACTGTACTCCACAGGAGGAACCCAGGGAGTTGGCACCAGAAGAGACTCTGCTCAGGGAAGGATGCTATGAATGCCAGCAAGAGGCTGTAGGGGAAGATAGGGAGACACAGCAATATCCAAAGGTTAGAAGACTCTGCCCCCTAGGAGTGATAGCCAGCATTCCATTCCATCTGTTAACTCTGAAGACAGATGAAGAACATAGAGAACATAGGGTTATCTTTTTGATAACCCTCCACATCGGTAGCAGAATTTGCTATTGTAGATGAATGCAGCTCTCCTGTGCTCATACCTTCTTCCATTTGAATCACATGTTAAGACTCTTCAAAGTCCCCAGTGCCTAGTGCAATGCCAACCCTGATACAGGCAGGGTGCTGAGGACTGAAGCTCCAAGAGCAGACTCTCAGCTGGATAGACCATCCTCACCCAGCTTCCTGAATGCCTAAGAAGGCCAGCAGGAAAGTTGAATTCACAGTTCTTTGTGGAGGAGGTGGCCTGGAGGCTTCTTTTTCAAATGTCCTCAGGAATGTAGGACTGCTGGGCAAGAAGCTCCAGCCTAAGCTGGCAGTACTACAAGTCACTTAGGCTTTCACTTCAATGATTGACCCAAGACAGTGGTAAGGCCATGGTCTGATGAATAAACATAGGTGACATACGATAGAGAAACAGTATAAACTAATACATATTAGTCTGTGTATTTCCTGACTCCCAAGCTCAGATCATACCTGTTACTGTGATCTAGAAGGATCTAACTAGCAGTGGAAAGAAAGAATAGAGCTATAACACAAGAAGAATGTCAATGAAGGAGTAGCTACACAAGATTGAGCATCATGAGAAAAAGATATTAGTTGTGGGGCCAGGGGGTCTGATGTGATGATGTGAGCCAAACACACACAAATTGAACCTAGTGGGATTGGGATAAATTAAGCCGAAATGTCCCCAATCCCATAAATATCCTACTTCTAAAACTTCAGCCATTGTTTTGGAAATAATAAGAAATACGGAAGAAGTTTATTAGGGATGGGTATGACAGAGAATGAGAGACAGAGAGAGAGAGACAGAGAGAGAGATAGAAACTGGGATCTTAATGAAGAAGCCAAATGCCTCCAATGCTTGGTAGTCAAACTACAAAGTCACAGTCATGCAGCTGAAATGGTCCTCCAGTTAGTGAAGTACCCAAACGCCCCAATCTCAGTGTCTGCTGAATAACACAAATTCTCTGCTCATTTCAAATAGGAAATAACACAGATAAATCAGATAATAATTTAACTTTATAGAAACCACCGAACAAAACCTAAGTAAATGCCTTGCAGGTTACATTTTTAACTTGCATGAGCTTTTCTTTGACCCAGTAATGAAGTAGAAAATAAGCATATGAAGACTGACCAAAACCTCATGGGTATATATGCAAGGAAAAGGTGTTTTTGGGCTAAATCCCTAATTTCAAGGCAAAATTAAGGTACATATCCCCTGCATCCCACAGACTATGGAGTCCATGTGGCATAAGTAAGAATAAAGCCCAGCTAAATTTACATTTTAATGCAGCCCTTGATGATTCTTTTGACATCATCTGAAATGGCCTTCCCACTTGTCCTCCTGTAAAGCCAGCATTGCAGATGCCCATAACTACTGGGCTTGTCTTCTATTTGTTTTGCTCTGGAGTATGAAGTTCACTGTATTATGTACCAGTCTGTTCAAGGATTTACTAAGACATTGCTTTATTCTAGTCCAGTTCTGCTGGACCTCTTTTCATTTACAGTGAGAAATAAACTTGGCTGTAGATGTCCCATCCCTTCTCCCAGCCTCTTTCTTTTATTTTTGTAATATCATCTTTATCCTAGTCAACTGGAATACACTTTTTAAAAAAAATTTTGAGTGCTGTGCCTCATCACATAAGAGGGATTATAGTGGATCTCTGCTGGCACCCACCAATTAGCTGCAATAAAATGTAAATTTAGCCAGGCTTCATTCTTACTTATGCACACACTGACCCTGCCCCCACCACACCACTAGTGGCTGTAATTGTGCTTTTCCCCACTCGCACAGTTTGCACACAAACATAACTACAGTGCATTCTGAGTGTGGGAGGAGGTGATGATGGTGAAAGAGTACCTACAAAGTGGTGTCAAAATTCCTTTCACCATCTCCTTAGATGTCAACTATGGATCAATGTGATAAACTCCTATATCAAGTTTCTTCGTTACTCTAGCAACATGAAGAAAAATGCAGTTAGTGGTTTTCTAGCATTTGTTAACCAAGCAATAAAAACTCTACACGTGGGAGTAGACATAGAAGAAAGGGAGAGGGCTGACATAGAAGAACAAGTACATGTCCCTGACTGATAAAATTTCCCCTGAACTGTTAGTACAGTCAAGGATAGCAAGCAGTTTGTTAAAAATAACAGCAGCCAATCTACCTTCAATTTTCATGTAGTAACTCGATAAAATATCACCTGACTATGCACACAAGAATTAACTCGCAAGGTTATTTTATTTGAAACACATTTAGAGTCACAAATTAGTTTTCCCAGTAGATAAGAATTTTTCTTTTCCTGTAAAGCGCAGGCTGTCAAACTAAAGTGGCTTGAAGTACAAGGACGGATTTCTCATGAAGAACTGCTAGAGGTCAGTGCTTTTCATTCTTGCATAATGACCCAAGGGTGGTCATTGCACATTTATCCCATCCTCACGGGCACAGCTGCTGACAAGGAGAAGCTCCGGTTTCCAAGGTTAGATGTAACTCTTCTGTGGAGAAAGGCAGGAGAGGGAGTGGGGGAAGGAGACATATCTATGTATGTAAGGAAGATGGTTTAGACGACTGTAATGTGGATTTTGGCTGGTCAATGAAAGGAGAAGTTGGTGTCCAACTTGCTTTATCTCCTTTCATCAATTCTTTTATCTTTTTTTTTTTTTTAATCTGGAATGGGGGATTGAACTTAGGCCCTTTCACTTGCCAGGGAAGTGCTTATTTCACTAAGCCATCTCCCCGGCCCCTTATCAAATCTTTTACCTTTTTCTCTTCTTAATTTTTTCTATACTTTTTTCTTCTTCCAGTCTTGCATCCAGTAATATCAACAACTAATTTGAAGACCACACTATGCAATAGAAAAATACTGTGAAATTCAGATTATTTTGTATGGATTAGATACAGAAATGCAAATGTTGACCTAAGAATCCAGTTTGGACACAGCCACAGTAAAAAGGAATCCAGAGGAAAATGACTTGAATTAGGATGTGGCCAAGAAGAGAACAAACCTTCCTAGTCTCAAGACACTTTGTGGGTATAGATGAAATGAAACTTGGCAGAGGACTGGATATTGTGTAAGGAGGAAGGAGAAAGAGCAATTGCAAAGAAGTATTAAGTGTTCAGCATGTTAGGTACAAGGGGAGTTTGCAATAAATGCTGTGTATATAATTGCAACATCTCTGGTAAACAAGTTGGGAAGATTGCACATTAATATACAATTGCAGAAAGCAAGGCTAACCTAGGCCAAAATGCTCTCTTCTGAAAAACCTGTCTGGAGCATTGCCACTTAATTGGCGTGGAGGAACTTGTATCTCACGTAGGTTCTCGGGATCCAGAGCTGCTAAGAGCCTACTGCCAGCACTCTGGGAGGTTACAGCAGGAAGGCCATATCTTTTAATCAGGCTAGGCAACTTAATAAAATCCTGCTACAAAATAAAAGTAATTTTAAGGGGACCGGCCAGATAGCTCAGTGGAGCAAAGTGCCTGCATATGCAGAGTGCAGCACAGCATCCGGGTTCGATACCCAGTATGCTGTGATGGCCACGCTCACTGCGGGGGGGGGGGGGGCTCCCTGAGGTGGTGATTGAGACTGGGCATGGTAGTGCATGCCTATAATCCCAGTGCTTGGGAGGCTGAAAACAGGAGTCACTAAGGGTCCATTCTACCTAGTGAGACCCTGTAGGCTCTGTGTTAAATACACAAAATTAATAATAATAATAATAATTTTAAAAGGGTCTGGGTATGAGCTTCGGTGCAAAAGGCCCCCGTTCAATTACAAGCACAGCAAGAAGAAGAAAGCAGTATCATACAGAACCGGCATTGTTTGTATAAACCATAGAGCATTTGTACATTAGCCTCAATTAAAAGCCTGAAGCAGCACACCTATCAAGTTTCCCTGGGTGGTATTCCCTCACCAAGGCTGTCACCGCTTGCAGCAGGACCTAAGAGGTTTCTGAGTAAGAGGAGTGCAAGAGGACTGGGAACGTTTGTGCTCGGTTCCCCTGGACTTGGCCCATGCACCTTTTTCCCTTGCTCATTTTACTTTTCACACTTTAACAATAACACATCATAACCTTAACACAGTTATATCCTGAGTTGCTGAGTCCAAGTTAATCACTGAACCTGGAGGTGTTCTGTCTTGGGGACCAAGGGTAGCAAAGTTGGATTCACAAATGTAGATTTCTGACATGGGACTGAATACAAAAGATGGATGAATGGATAAATGACAATAAAGAACCGGCACAGTCTCATAAATACCACCTATTAAATGTTCACCAAATCAAATCTATGTGACTCATGCACTAGGATTCTTGCCCATTCTCTGGGAAATAATGTCACCACACCAGGAAAAGAAATCATGGGAAAATAATTTTCCTGATATTCAGGTTAAATTTCCCTCCATTCCAGGGGCCTGACCACCTGGTGTGAAGCAATGGAGACTGAACCTAGAGCCAGAGACCCCACAGAACACCAGGGACTGTGACTCAAGTGGAAGGGGATATGCTGACATCTGAGAAAAATAACCTCAGAGGCCAACAGAGGGCTTGTGGATTTTCCTTGCTGAATACAGGTGTTTTCTTACCTTGTAAAAATACAGGAGAAGCCACTGTCTATGTACTCTGAGAAATGGCACTAAACAAGGAGACACGAATTTTGAGCACTTTGAGGGGATGTGCGATCATCTCAAATGATGAACTCTCACGTGTTAATTTTAAACACAATTTCTGCAGAGACAAAATATTTGTAAGCACAAAAGTAACACTCCTAGCAGCACAGGCACAAAGGACTCCGAACACACAGTAGGGTAGCTGTTGTACAACACTGACCCCTGTGCGCGCACACACACACATATCATCACTTGATCAGCTTTCCTTAAAAAAAGTTTTTCTAAAAAAAAATTGTTCAAATGGTGCTGTGTCTTATACTTTGGTATTTGCAAAAGCATTATTGATTAGAGTTATTTATTTCTGATAGTCTTCTCTGTAGGGAAAAATATCTCTTTGCCACTTCATTATTAATTGTCCAAATATTCAACTTGTAATATTAGATATTAGCAGACAGCACTCTGGGCAGAAATACTTTGATTCTTTAGGACTTCAACTTGAGAAAACTGCTTCTAATAAAAAGTCTCCCTCCGTACTAGAGATTCCCAAAGCATGCAATACATATTATATGTGTAATTTCCCACTAGATCTACGAAGACAGCAAGATAGCACCTCCCCGTTTAAAAAAAAAAAATTCAAACTTAACTATCTAAAACACTTTAAATGTAAAAACACTATGTCTTTAATAAAGTTCAGAGAGACCCAGGTTATCGTATCACTATAATCATCTATTCATGCAACAACTACACTAGGTAGCAAGTGCAAGGTATTCTCAAGATTCCATGGAAACACAAAGAGGCCAACTTATATTACCCTTGATCTAAAGATCATCGTTTAACATTCTTACTATTAATGTGACCTGGCTATTTTAATCAGATTTCCTGCAATCACAAAAATAATGGCTTTCTATATTGATAGAATATCAATGTTACCAGGATGATACAAATGGTAGCATTAGTTCACTCCATATTTCTGGAAAAAGAATTTCATTGCGGTTACTGCTTTTGCATCAACTGAGATCTATGTTTACATTCCATGCATTTATCTTTCTTTCTGATTTATGTATTAACTTACTTATTTTGTGCTTCTGGGGATCAAACTCAGAAACCTTTTCCCACTAAGCTACATCCCAAGCATTTATTTATTTATTTTCATTGGAGACATGGTCACCCTAAGACATTCAAGCTCACACTCAGGCCTGTGATCCTTTTGTTTCAACATGCCAAGTAGCTCACTTATAGGCATGGAGAAACATGAGTGACTTCTAATATTTATTTTCTACAATAAAATTTATTTATATAGAATAAAAACAAATGTTGATTTTTGTCAAATTATCTAAGTATATATAAAGTGGGGAGGAACAACCCTGAGTACTCCAAAATATATTTCTTTAATAGATTCTCCAATATTGTTTGTAATACTAAGATAAACATACTGTACATGTTATTTAAAATTAAATTTCTACATACACCAAAAAGTGCACATCACAAGTACACAATTCTGTTTTTGGTTTCTGTAACTAATTCCTAGGTCACAAAAAGCACGAATATATCACCTCCACATACAAGTTGCATTTTCCTCTCCTGTAACTTCTTATGTCAGCACTAACACCACTTAGTGATACTGCATTGCCTTCATAAATCACCTCAACACTGATGGACCCTCAGGTGACTTTAATTTTCCCCACATACAGTCTCAGGACAAATATTCTTGCATGTAAAATTTTCTTCACTTACTTTCTTTTTGTAATACACAAAATGTATTGGTCCCCCAAAACAATGCTAAGAAGTGTGCTTCAAGTAACTTTCATTTAAACTCCAAGAGTTCAGAGAAGAAAGAAAACAGGTAAAAGAGGATGATGATGGGATGAGGAAGAAATATGGAAGGGGAAGAGAAAAAATTGCCACCATAGCTGTATATTTATTCCTTTATCCTTTCAGCCATAAAAAAAGAAAAAAAGTTTTAAGATCACTTAAACTTGCTTAACATTGACAAATCTAATTTAATCTAATATGAAGCCAGCATAGAAGTATGCCATTTCTGAAAATCAAACACTTGCCCCTTCCTTAAAATCACCCCCCTCAAGAGCCACAGAACAGCGTGGCTGCTGCCTTAGTGCGAAGGTCTTTTATGGCTGACAGAACTTATGATAAGGAATAGAAAAGGAAAGGCACCGGCCCACAGGAGTCTTTGCGCTGAGTAAGAAGCCAAGGGAACTTGGGGCTGCCCGGGTGCCAGGTGCTTCCCAGACCATCCAGAGACCTTCCTGCTGACCTCTCTCATTTGCTCTTGTTTGCAGCCTGCAGAAAAGAATAATCTTCTGTGTAAGTCATGACCGAGGATGGCCTGCCTGACAATGTCACAGAAACAGTTAAAGGCAAGTCGCCTCTGACAGAAAGCAAACTGAAATAGTGCTGTGCCAAGGGAGATACTGAAAATGGGAATTAGTACTTTTATATTTAGTTACATTTGTGTAGTCACATAAAGTAGGTTTTCCATGTATTCTTTGGGATAATACATGATGAAGAGAATAGCACTGTGCTAAAAAGCCACCAGAGAAAAGATAATTGTTTAAAAGAACAAAATATGTGAACATAATCAAATAGATCTCACTGAGATTTATCTTTGTTCTGAGCAGCTGGACAATTCTTGCTTTTTTTGAAAGCAAATATATACTAACTGACTAATAAAAGAATTATGTGCACCCTGAGGTCATTCTGGTAGACAAAGTTGTAAGGGGAGAAGATGTACAGGTCAGCACTCACTAGAGAAAATTTAATGACAGATATATAAAAATACATAAGGATTTGCAAGGAAGCTTACAAGTGCTGCCGCAAAGGTGGAGGGCAAGGGGCTATCTGCACACTGAGACCCAAAGAATCCACTCATAGTTGGAAGGTTTGGCCCACACTTTAGTTGGTAGGTTTGTTGGGCAGTTGAGTAAAATACAGGACATTTCTTCCAATGGCATTACTGAAAACTTCTTCACAAAGCTAGGGAGGTCAAGGAAGCTGGACCTAGATTACTTGTACTTCTATTAAACTGAGGAAGAGAAAATATAACAATATTATTACAAAAATAAAATCCTATTGTACTGTCTCCCTAGTGTAAGAGCCTGAGAGAATAAATAAACTTGGAATGGTATAATAGATATTGTGAAAGGGGAAAAAACTGTTCAAAAGGAGGAACAACTGGGATGAGGAAAAGGAGAAAAGAAATGATGAAGGGGAAATGTATAGATATACCAGCCCCTGAGACCGGCCAGAGACAGCGCAGCCGACTCCGCCATCCTGCTCCATCCCGCCCGCGCCCGCCCAGC
>PVKA01006957.1:0-37461 GCA_004027165.1 Ctenomys sociabilis
AAGGAAGGAAGGAAGGAAGGAAGGAAGGAAGGAAATCATAATACAACAGTGGCAAGATGATACAAAGAAAAATATTAGATGAATAGGTATCAGTGAAATGGCTGGACTTAAGACAAATGATGTAAAAAGATTGTTTGCAGAAGTAGTAGCAAAAACTTTCCCAAGTACGGGGAAAGAATCAGACAAATAGTTAAGTGAAGCATATTGAACTCCAGCTAATCACAGCAGTTTTCTCAATATATACCATCAAAACAGGAAGAGCTTGGATTGAAATGTTTTAGTTTCTGAAAGAAAGTACCTTCCAATCCAGATTGATGGGCCCTGAAAACTATCTAGCCAATTTAATGGAAAGATTAGATACTTCCATGATAAAGTACAACAGAAGAAATTCACGACAACCAAACCAACACTACGAAGAGTTCTGACAGATATTTTAGAAACTGACAAGATGATATGACCACAACATCAAGAATAAGAGAAATGAACCCCCAAGCAGGACAAGCAATTAAGCAGAGGAAAAAGCAGGGATCCTAGGGAAGGAAAACAACATGACAAAGATAAGCCAATATATATCAGTTATAACCATCAATGTAAATGGCCTCAATTCACCAATCAAAAGAAACAAACTGGCAGAGTAATCAATAAACAAAATCCAACAATATGCTCCATACAAGAAACACACTTAATTCAGAAATAATTTAATAGACTGAACACCGAAGGATGGAAAACAATACTCCATGCCACCAGAAACTAGAAAAAAGCAGGGGCAGCTACTCTGCTCGGTGACAATGTCAAATTTAAACCAAGCATGATTAAAAGACACAAAGAAGGTCACTACATACTTGTAAATGGAAAACACTGCAAGAGGAAGAGATAACAAAATATACATATATATATGTATATATATATATATATATATATATATATATATATATATATATATATATAAATACACACACACAATGTAGGAGCATCAACTATAAAAACAAATATTAACAGACATGAAAAATCAAATGAACAATAACATAAGTGTACTGGAGAAATTTAACACTTCATTGACACAAAGAAAGAGACCAACTATGTGAAAAATAAGCAAAGAAATAACAGAACTAAACCAAACTTGTGACAAAATGGACTTAGGAGACCATTACAGTGTGTTCCACCCAACACATTCTTTCAGCTGCACATGGGATATCCTCCAAAATAGACCTTATGCTAGGTCATAGAACATGCTTAACCAAATGCAAAGGAATAGAAATGATCTCATGTATATTATCTGACCATAGTGTGATGAAACTGCAAATTATTGACAAAAGAAACAGCAAAAACTCTATAAACACATGGAAACTAAATAATACCCTCATGAATAATCAATGGGTCACAGACAAAATTAAAGAAAAAATTAAACAATATTTACACTCAAACAAAAATGGAGATACAACTTACCAAAATGTATGGGATACATTAGAAAGTGTTTTAAGAGGAAAATGTATAGTGCTAAATTCACACATTAGGAAAACAGAACAAGTGCAAGTAAATGACCTTATTCTGCACCTCAAGCTCCTAGAAAAAGGAGAGCAAGTCAAGCCCAAAGCAGGAAATTATAAAGATAACAGCACAAATTAATGCAATTGAAACAAAGAAAACAGAGGGAACTACCCGCTCGGGCCCACCACCTGTCCTTGAGCTTTCTTTCCCTCGATAAATCTATTCTGCTCATAAAGACCAAAAAAAAAAAAAAAAAAAAAAAAAAAAAAGAAACAAAGAAAACAATACAAAGAATAAAGGAATCAAAGAGTTTCTTCTTTGAATGAATAAATAAAATTGATAAACCCCTAGCCAACCTCATTTAAACAAGGAAAGAAAAAGCCTAAATTCATGCGGTAAAGAATGAAAAGAGAAAAATTACTACAGGCGCTACAGAAATTGAGATCAATAACTACTTCTGAAATCTTTATTCTCACAGGATGGAAAGCACAGAGGAAGTGGCCAGTTTCCTACATACATATGAAATGCCAAACCTAAGTCAAGAAGATATATAAGAGGCAAGGAGATGGCTCAGTGGAATAAGTGCTTCCCTGGCAAGCACAAGGGTCTGAGTTCAATCCCAGGTTCCACCAAAACATAAAAGAAGATATACAAACTCTGTATAACACACTAATTGAAAATGCAATAAAAATCCTATGACAAAGAAAAGCCTAGGTCTGATGGAGCCACAGATGAATTCTACAAGAAATTTAGAGAAGAGTTAATCTCAACTTTTCTCAAAATCTTCAATGAAACTGAAAGGGAAGCAATTCTCCCAAGCTGATTCCTGGAGACAAATATTACTCTGATTCCAAACTCAGAGAAAGAGCCAACTATAAAAGGAGAACTACACAGGTCAATCTCTCTAATGAATAAAGATGCAAAAATCCTCAATAAAAAAATACTAGCAAACAGAATGCAGCAAATCATCAAGAAGATTATGTATCACAACCAGGTGGAATTCATCCCAGGAAAGGCTCAACTTATGCAAATTTATAAATGTAATACACATCAACAGAACCAAAGACAAAAACAACATGACCATTTAACTGATAGATAGACAAAAGCTTTTGACAAAGTCCAACACTCAGTCATGACAAAAGAAAAAAACCTTTTAGAAAATCAATCAAAATCCTTACCTCAACCTAATAAAAGCCATCTATGACAAACCAGTGGCCAGCATCATACTAAATGGGAAAAAACTACAAGCCTTCACTTTAAAATCAGGAATCTTGAAATAACCAAAATGCCCATCAACCAAGGAAGAAGTAAGGAGAGTATATTAATTGCATAGCTATAGAAAAGATAAGTTTGAGTCTTTTGTAGATAAATGGATATAACTAGAGACTTTATTGGTAAGTGAAATAAGTCAGACTCACAAACCTTCTACGATGAGAACTTGAAACAGTAAATCAATAGATACCATGAAAGGGAAAGAATTTGTTCAGTGGGAAGGAAAACCTGAGACAAGGAAAAGGATGAAAGAAGGGTAAAAGACATATTTATGTATATATCCAGGATAATTTTTCTAATTGCATTGTTGATTTCTGCTGGTCTTTTGAAAGAAGCAGTTAATGTTTTCTTTTAAAATTCTTATTTTTTTCATTTTGATTGATTGGTTGATTGATTTGGTATAGGATCTCACTATGCAGCTTGGACTCATAGTGATCTCTCTGTCTCAACCTCCTAAGCACTGGGATTAGGTGTGGGCCACAATGCCTCGTTACAGTGGTTGGCATAGTGCACCCAGGGTTCTAGAGCTGGCAAAGCATGGAGAACTGAGGACTTAACCCAGGGACTTGCACTTGACAGGCAGGCACTTAGGCCACTGAGCTATCTCCCCAACACTTCTTATTAATTTCTTATATTTTTTTTGTTATTGCTTTGTTTTATTTCAACCAATTTTGCACATTTTTATCTGTTAATCTAAACAACTAATTTATATCACGCAATACAGCAACCATTGTTGAATTCCTATTATTTTGTTTAGTAAAATTTTGCGTAATTTCTAATGCTATTTTAATTACTATTTTGTATTCTTTAAAAAACAAAAAATAAAAATAAATAAAATTTTAAACATGTAAAGTAATTTCTGAATATCTATTATATATATGTATATATATATATATATCATAAAGCCAGAAGAAATTGGTTTTTTTTAAGACTTTAGACATCCTATCAATACGACACTAATATTGTTGTGATGTTTACAAATACAAAGAAATAAAACACTTTATGAAATTTATATGCAGATAGAGATGGAAAAAATTGACCAAATCAATATGAAAATCTCTTCTAAAATAATTTTTATTTCTAATTTTATGTTTAAAATTTTTATTTCTAATTTTTATTTCTAACTTTATGTCTAAAAATATCTGCAAAAAATATCTGAATTTCTTTATCTTTTTCAGCTAGCTTACTAATAACAGTAATGATTGAATACATGGATCATTCCCAGATTTCTTTTAAGAAAAACAATCTATTCTGTAACTGTAAAAGACTGTGAGGATCTAAAATATGCAGTGAAATAAAACTTTATGAAGAAGCATACTTCATAAATCATTGACATCATTCTTTTTTTCATTTCCCAGATCTCCCTGTAAAGGTGTGGACATGGCAGGACAGGAGAAAAGATCAGGTGAGACTAGATTCCACCTTTCACCCTCTTGCAAGGGCAGGGCCGTCCTGAAGTAAGACAGACCAAGGACAGGAGTAAGACAGGAGCTGGCTTTCCTTCCCTCTTCCCTGTCAGTGAGCAGAGCTGTCTGTGCTCCGGGCAGCACATCCTTCCAACTCCTTCCGACCCAGTATCCACACATGCTCCTGTCTCTCCCACCTCGGCGCCATGCTTCTCCTGACTTGACGCCCTTCTGCAGCTGTTAGTCTGCTCTAAGGACACAGATCCTAGAACACTCACAGCCCAGCTGTGGTGTTTCTACTTAGATTGTTATGCAGTTCTGTGGCTAAATTTAAAAACACTGAAACCTGTTAGATATTTGTCTGAGTTCTTATGTGTACAACTTGTATATTTTCACACTCTTAGTTGTGAGTTGTCAGGATCGCTCTTTTCTATTTTTAATGTTTCACTGAATCATCACACCTATTAAAAATATGTAACTCATAATTTCACAATTCAGTGAAACAGGACAAAGTTATATTATTCTCATAAAAAAAAAACCCTGAATGCTTTTCCTCTAATCTTAAACTGTTCTCTGTGTACTCAGTATTGCTGGAGGCTGATGCAGGAGGATTGCCAGAGGAATTTGAGGACAAGCATGGTTACAAAGTAAATTTAAGGCCTGATTGAACTACATAGCAAGACCCTGCCTCAAAAAAAAAAAAAAAAAAAAAAAAAAAAAAAAAAAAAAAAAAAGAAAGAAAGAAAGAAAGAGCATTTTCTAGCTACTCAGGACAAAAACAGTGGTATCATCGTTTATTCCATTCTTTGTTACATGCCACACAGGCCAATAATTAAATCATAACAGAACTGATTTAAAAATATATCCCAAATTATCTTGTCAATACCTATAAGTGTCTTGCTCATAATCACTATCATTTCTCCTCTAAAATTTATAGTCACTTCTGTCCTTCCCAAAAGAAAATTCAAAATTTTAGACCAAGGCCTGCAGAGAAAGCCTTCCAAGAGTACCTGCCAAGCCCAGCAGACCTGTTGGACCAAGCCTGACAACAGTACATTGCTTTCTTTGTGTAACCACTATTTTTACTGTCTTTAGTAACTGATGGCCTTACAGTGTAACCTGAGATGTTCAGACTCCCCTAGCAACCTATGATGTCACCCAACCCTCCAATCAAAGCTCCACACCTGCCTGTGCACCTCCCTGCTCACTTTCCCTTTAAAAGGCCCCAAACCCCACTGGGTGGGGCTCTAACTCTGGGAAAAATTTTAGTCAAGTGCCAACAGGTATAATAAACTGCCTTCTAAACCTCCTCAGTGCCATTTTCTTCCAAACTCACACTTAAAGTCCCTTTAAACATTAGCTCCTTGAGTCTACTTTTGTCAGATGGGCCTCCTTGCCATTCCTGAAGCCTCTGGACCTCTCTCCATTCAGAGCTTCTGCACCAGCTGCCACCTTTGCCTGGAATGTTCATGTCCAGCAGGCTGCCTGCTCCAGCTGGCTCCAGTGTGCTTATATGTAGTCAAAAATAAACAGATAACAAGATAGCCAGCTAATTTATAGTTTCAAGAAACAATACTTTGAGCTGAAAATGTAACATATAATATTTGAAATATAATTTTACCTAAAATTTACTATTTATTTAAAATGGACTAAAATCCCTAAGAAAGATGAAAGAAAAACTAGCCCCATTGTTCTACCTATTTTTGTTGAAAAGTAATCTATTAGTTAATTAAACAGACAACTTCTGGGGATCACTGCGCTCATCCTGAGATCCACGTAAGGCGGAGCTGCCTCAGAAGATACTTGGACAAGGGTTATTTATGTCTGATTCTGGTACCACCCTTACATTCAGTTTCCCTCTGTTTCTGTCACTGAAGACACATTCATGCATAACTGCCTTCTCCTCAGCCGTCAGCTCCCTTCTGTGCACTAGGTAGGTGTTCAGGGCAACACCTTCCCTTCGTTAGGATCAGAGTGCAACAGAAATAACAACTTCTGCTGAAATTGAAAAAAAGCTTTCTGAAAAAATCTAACTGTAACAAATGTTTAAGTTATTTGGAAATTAAATGAATTCAGTCTTTGCTCAGAGAAAAGAGTTATTATTCCCTTGAGCAAAGGATAAGTTAAAGACTAATTAGCAGCAGGCTTTAATGAAGCTAAAGCCATCAAATTGTTGTATAAAGAATTTGATTCACTCTGACAAGTGAGTGGAAAAGTAAAAAGATAGAAAAAGAACCAAAACCTGTGTGAAAATCCTTCACTTCCTCCACATGTGTTACAAATGTTTCAGTCACAAAGGAATTTTCAAGGAAAAAATATTTTTAAAAATGCTCCATTGCTTCTAATTTCAACCTTAGCAAGCTCTGTGGAGGCTCTGTCTCTAGTGCAATTTCTTCCTGAAGAAGTGAGACAAAGCCTGTAGTGGTGGCTCCGGAAAAAATCTTAAAGTATTTTCAGATTTCAGCTTGAAAGAAAAGTGACCCCACGAAGAGATAAATTACCCTTTTAATTTTGCACAGTGCCATGTCAAACAGTCCTGACACTGAAATCTCAGGCCAGATCCCAATTCTTTTGTCTATACACAGAATCAGTTTCTCAACTATTATTACCTCAGTTTTATCCTTGAGATTCCCTATCAATCTTCCATAAACTTCAAGCTAAATCTTTATTTGCCTGATTGGGAATAAAATCTCTCTTAGGAAAATTTCTCTTTAATTCCAACAATTAAACAGGTCATGAAGATAACAATCTATAAAGAAAATTTTTCAAAAGCACAAATTGTAGAAATAGTTATACAGTCAGAAGCTATCTTTAGTGTCTCCAGGCTCATAAACTCATTCCTTTCACCCAAAATATGTTCACTTTCTTTCTATTGTAGTTGTCTAAACCTGGTCTCTCAAAGGTACTCTCATCAGATGTGCTGCTTTTGCCAAGCACATTTTCCTTATCATCTCATTTCTAGACTCCAGAAATTCTAAATCCTCATTACTTATTCATTTCAGAAAATTTCTAGATATTCATTTTGAAGAAAAGTCAGCAAGCAACCCGGCTCAAAGCTTTCATAAAAATGCTGCAGCGTCCAAAAGCTCAAATACAAATGTGCTCTTCTAGGGAAATTCCTGCACAATGAGCAGGTGATGAACAAAATGGAAGGGGAAAAATAATCTGACCTTTGAAACTGCCACACCACCTAAGAAACTGGCAAAAGTACTGCTCATTTTTGCCTTTGGGTATGTACACAGGTGATGGGTTTCTAGCCTCTTTTTAAGCCCTAGTGTGCCAATACTGTCATTGTTTTTGATATTCTTGGAGGAAACCACTGGGTTGATTTAGGCTGGACTTAGTTCCCCTGGATTTTCCACCTGACTTTGTTTCCTTTGGCTTCTCTCTGGTTGGCAAGTAAGGTGCTCTGTTCTTATTTATGAATGTCTTCATTGATTTCTGCTGTCACACCTATTTTCCTTGTATTAAACAGTAAGCCCTAGTATACATCTCAGGTGATTTTGTTCTTTTGTGTAAATGAATTATTAGCCCATGTGCTTTTTACTGGAACTCCTACAGTTGCTGGGTACATCCATAAGTTTTTTATGGGGCTCAAGGAATCATTTTGTAAACTTTCTACTTGGCTTTGATTTTCTTATAGTATTTAATGTTCTAAAAAAAAAAAAGTACACATTAAAAAACATTATTCCTAGGTTTTGACAGATTTGCAGTGCAAAGCACACCACTATGTTGCTTTATATTTTAAATGATTTTGAGTATTGGTGTTAATAAACCATAGAAATAAAACTAGTACAAACTGTCTATAGCAGATTTCATAATCAGATTTCAATACAGACAGAGATCTGCTGTCAGAAGTTCAAATACAAATATATATTGGTTTTTAAATCTTCATACTTTACTTTCAGAAAACATACTAGAACGAATCCACACTTCTGGGGCCTGGCAAGATAGTTCAGTACAATATGCACTTGCCTGGCAAGCACAGGGTCTTGAGTTCCATCCCCAGTAACACACACACACACACACACACACAAAAAAAAAAGTCTCCATGAAATCCATACTTTTGATTATCAGTAGAACTTAGCTATATTTATCTGGCACAATATCTTTTGTAGGCTATATCTATGTCTATAACATTTAGACTGTTGACCATAATTGCTAGATTTTTTAGTTTAAGAAAGAACTAGGGCCAGGGAGATGGCTCTGTGGAGTAAACATTTTCCTGGCAAATGCAAGGGCCTGAGTTCAATCTCTGGGTCAGACAAAAACAAAAAAGAATAAAAAAGAACTAACACTGAAAGAAAACAAACAGATACACATACATGTGCTGGAAACTGCCCTCAGGTGGTAAGGCACAGCAGAGGCTGAATGCAATAAGAACATTACCTTGCTTTATACTATTTTGTCTTGGGACCCACAGTATGCCCACTATAATCATTAATATTGATTTAGCCTCAAACTATTTCAATATAGGAATCAAAGCAGCTATAGACAATCAGTGTGACAGGCACTCCAAAACAAAAATTAGTTTTTTTTCTTTTTTTTCAGAACCAGGGATTGAACTCAGGCCCTTGCATTTGCCAGGGAAGCATTTATTCCACTGAGCCATCTCCCCAGCCCTACTTTCTTTAACCACAGAAAATTCAGGCCAAATATTCTAAATTACCAGATTCATTCAGAACTAGTAAGATTCATTTGTGAAAGATTTATATGACCTGTAGAGAAACCAGAGTACAAGATTCATTTGTTAATGCCTCCAATTTTATATTTATTTGACTTGTTTTCTTTAAATTTCCATATTCCTTGAAGCTCCAGTAGCTCAATCGATTAGCACATGGTACTTACATAAATTTCCATATTCTTAAATGAAAACTTGCCCCAAACAGAAAATTTCCACTAAAATAACATATTACTAACAATATATTATCTTTCTTACACATAGACACACAAACACACACACACACACACATACACACACTCACATGCACACACACACACCTCATTTCATTTAAGGAATCCCTTGGCCTATTGCCAGCAGGTTGTGCTCAGCAAGAGATCCCTAACCAATTTTCACCATTATCCTATCAAGCAACTGTATGCTTGAATGGAGTTGTGTAACATGTAAACTAAAATGGCTCTATGCATAGTTCAGAAACCTGAGGATACTGCATCCTAAACTACATGACTGACAAACTCTATGTAGCATGTGTTCATTAATGGACACCATCTGACAGTTGGCAGTTTTCAAGGGTGAATTCACATGAGAAATCATAAGAAGTTAATAAGCTTTGAGCCTACTACAAGATTGATGGAGGGCAAAGAGGTGCTGAGACAAGAGCAGAGTAGAGGACCTGAAGTTCAAAAGAAGACCCCTTAGCTACTGAGTAGAATCTCTTTTAGGGAACTTGAGCTCCCTGTGGTACAGGGCACCAGTAGGTGAGATGTTGAGAAGAATGAGTTGAGAATGTTGGCGACCCTGATAATGGCAAACAGAGCTTCTATCCAATGAGTATCAACTATGTCAGATCATGTACCAAGTACTCTCCAGAATGTTTCATTCTCACATGGCTCCACAAAACAAATGCTATTAATTGTAATTATTAATTATAATTTTAAGTTTACAAATACAGGGCCTGGGCTGGGGAGATGGCTCAATAGAAAAAGCACTTCCCTGGCAAGCACAAGGGCCTGAGTTCAATCCCCAGTTTGGCAAAAAAGAAAGAAAGAAAATGCAAGACCTGAAGGGATAGGCCTCTTACTATAGTGCCACAGGTTAAATGTGGCAGAGATGATGATCTGATCCAAGAAGTTCACTGACCCCACTGGAAAATAAGAAGGGAGGAAAAGTCTTAGATAATGATTTAGTAGGATTAAGGGAAAAAAATAATAGGCTAGAGTATGAGGAAGGCCAGGTGATTCTCGAAGCAGAAATAAAACTTACTGAAATTTGTGATTCAATGCTCTAGCCATATATAAGTTAAGATATATTTAGTACCTGTGTCCATAAGTTCTAGTTTCAAGGTCTACATAACTGAAGGCCAGAATTGGGATGGTCAGTAGATTAAGTCCTATTAAGTCAATCAAGAATTTCCTTAAGGGGGCAGTGGATAAGTGCTTCCCTGGCAAGTGCAATGGCCTTGAGTACAATCCCTGGTTCTGCCAAAATAAATAAATAAATAAATAAATAAATAAATAAATAAATAAATAAATAAATAAATAAATTTCCTTAAAGATGTCGACTGACTTCCAGTCTTAGAGTGGTAAAAGACAGTATCAGAAGCAGCTTGCAGTTTGGTCTGGTACTCTCGCCTTGTCAACTCCCTCTATGCTCACCTTGTCTGACTCTGTGACAAACTTGCTAATTGCAAAACTACTTTTTTGTGGTTGTATTTTATGGAAGGGTCTACAGGGTGTTCAGAATCTCACCACTAGATCAGACTTGTAGTGATCCACCTGTTTACAGCCTCCCAAGAGCTGGGATTACAGGCTTGTGCGCCACCACGCCCAGTCTCAGTTGCCATCTCAGTGCACCCCGGGGGCAGGGCTGGCACAGGCAGGCTTGGGATCAAATCCCTGGCCCCTGTGCTCCCTGGCCCCTGTGCCTGCTTCCAGGTGCTTTAATCTGTTGATCCATTTGACTGGCCCAACTTGCAAAACTACTAATCCTACATGAACAATGTGGGACAAACTCAAGGTGCAGGAACAGAGTCCCCAAATCTCAGTGACTTGACCACAAGACTTATTTCTCACTTACACTGCATTTTGTGGTTCACTTTGAAATTCTGCGCCACTTTTTCTCACTGTGGCACACAGATAGAGAACTCAGTTGACTGAACAAGAAACCATAAGGAGCATCAGCACTGGCCAAAACAAAAAGTGAGAGTGGTGTTATTATCTCAGAGCTCCTGGCTGGAACAGACACAAACTGTTTCTTACATTTAATTGGTAGAGACAAGTCAATAAATTCAAAGTCTAGAGAACAGAACTTTCCAAACGCACATCAGGATGAAGGAATGCATTTCGGAGCCATTACTAATAGGTAAGACATATATTTTCTCACCTCCTTGATGGATGACAACTACCAACAGGATGAAATTCCACAGCTTGTCTAAGAAAACCTTTTTTATATGGCCTTTACCTGCTCAACCTCATCTCCTACATTACCACAGGTGTCCTATATTACGATATTTTTAGATTAGTGATTATCCCCTAAATTATTAAGATATGTCATGTCCCAGTCACTTGACATAATGAATACTCTGCTTGGAGTTTTCTTTCCACCTATGTCTGCCTGGTAAAATATTTATTTCCTTCAGGGCCCAGCTCAGGGATTTCCGACACTATAAAGTTTATTAGGCTGCTCCATCCCTGATCCACACACAGGGTGACCTGTCTTTATCCTTACTAAAAGCATCACATTCACTGGCTCATGTTAGAATATAAATGCTCTAAATTCAGAATTTGGGGATTATTTCTGGCACTGGACAAATAGTGTTTGATTAAAGAAATAAAGTAATCTGTACTTAGTAGTGATAAAGGGGAAAGAAACTCCCAAGCTATTAGATGTCCATGCAAATTCATGTTCTCTAAAATTGGAGAATGAATTCTAGTAACAGTGGAGGTTAAGAGCAGAGTATATTTATTGGGGAAAGAAAGCTTCTGAGATAATCCAAGTGGATTACAAAGGACCCTGCATTTTTTTTTTTTTTTTCCTGGAACCAGGGATTGTATTCAGGCCCTTGCACTTGCCAGGGAAACACTTATTCTACTTTGCCAGGGAAACACTTATTCTACTGAGCCATCTCCCCATTCCTGGACCCTGCCCTGTCTAGGGATTTTTATAGGGCAGAATCATGAGGTAAAGTGGGTCTAAGGTGAGGAAAAA
Source organism: Ctenomys sociabilis (assembly GCA_004027165.1). Classification (NCBI taxonomy): domain Eukaryota; kingdom Metazoa; phylum Chordata; class Mammalia; order Rodentia; family Ctenomyidae; genus Ctenomys; species Ctenomys sociabilis. The sequence goes on from PVKA01006957.1 coordinate 12,055, forward strand.
ATGGGAAATCACTAGATGGGTATGGGGTTTGAAAAAATAATGGTTAACCAATAGCATTGCAAGTAAAATGGATCAGGTAATAATGATTACATGGGGATCAAATTGGGAAATGAGTGATGTAACAAGCAGCATGAAATAGAACCAGAGCTTTTCTTAGAGAGGATTCCATCAGGAACTCTTCCTAGCTTTCTTATGGTGATTAGTAACTATTTAAAATATCAATCACTGTGTTTATCCTGCGGGATATATGTGGGTGTGCTCTTTGCATCTTTTGTCTTGAGGCCTGGCCTTTAGCTGATGTGCCTTTATCTCCCCCACAGTTGCCTGTGTCTTGTCTTCTGCCCTGGCTCCTGTAAGCCCTAACCCTAACTTTCTGTAGTATTTCTACCTCACTTGGATGTCTGTAACAAGAGGAAATACCCAAATTTACAAAAATGAATAAAATAAACAAATCATGGAATTAGAAAAGAAAAATGTGAGATATCAAAGAGATAACAGTAGCTTTTCTTTCTCTACATAATACTGTTGTAGGCAGCCGAGTTAGATAGAAATATTATGGGCAGTCAGACAAGGTCAGGCCCTCAAAGGGTCGAGCATGAGAAACAAGGTATCGTGTAAATGTAGGAAAGATAGGCACTCCTCACATGGGCCAGACCTCAAGACAAAAGATTAAACAAATGCAGCCACACAGGGATCTCTTGATAGGGATCAAAGACTGATATTCTAAATAGGCATCAATCACCTTGAATAAGCCAGAAAGAGTAACTTACCCAAACCCCTGAGGGAAGAGCCCCCATTCCATATTCTGGTCTGCTTGCTGCTTGCTACTTGACTCGCTTCCCATTTAATGCTAATTTAATCAATTTTACTGGAGCAATTGTGCTTCTAATCTTATTTACTGCCCATAGTTTTACAAGTCCCACCTCTTGTAAGGCCCCACATTCTCTACATTAGACCTGCCTGAGGATTTTTTTTTTTTTTTTTTTGGTGGAACCGGGGATTGAACTCAGGCCCTTGCACTTGCCAGGAAAGCACTTATTCCACTGAGCCATCTCCTCGGTTCCTCACCTTGAGGTTTTTTGGTCTATAAAAATTCATTAAAAAGTCAGGTTCCTTGGCAATCCACAAAGGTCTCTTCTGTCCCTCTCTCAGACAGAAGCTTCCTTTTTGTGTATGTTTTGGTGGCACAGGGATTGAACCCAGGACCTTGTGCTTTCCAAGTAAGCACATATTCCACTTAGCTGTCTCCCCAGGCTCCCACACAGAAGCTTTCTTACCCTCAGTAAGCAAATTCTGCTCTTAACCTCTACTGTTCCTAAAATTTATTCTTTGGTTTTAGAAAACACAAACTCAGCCCAGCTATCTTTCAAATTGGGAGTTTCTCTCCCCTATAACAATATTATCAACATTTCTTCTAAGTAAATGGGGTGTTTTGTAATTCAACACGGGCATTATTTTAAATTGAAGGGGAGGGTCCCATACACATGACTCCAGTTGGAGGCCTTTCCAGACTCCCTCTTCTTACTCAAAAACCAAAGTGCATCAGGTTTGAAAATCATTGCTATGCTCAGTGACTCATATTCTTAGTGTCATTCACTCTCTATAGATATTCTGTAAGTAGAAAAATTGTCCCATTCTACAGGGAAATGAATAGGTTCAGGGAAGTTAGTGAGAATATTTTCCTAATAAGTGCCTGAAGTGGGATTCAAATCTAAGATGTTTTTATATGGTAAGCTCCTGCAATCGGTATGCCATCTACACAATAAATAAAAAGACTGAACTACTGACATTAATATTTACCCTATTCATGTATTGATGGAAACTGGTAATCAAAATTAGTTCCCCTACCCTGTGTCTCTATGAGACTCTTCTCTCAATAATATTTCTATCCAAAGGCATTTACAAACTACAAAACTCAGATTTTGCTACTTATACTCCCAAGGTACTACCTCGCCTTTTGCTTATGTCATGCTTTCTAAGCAGTTGCCATTTTTGCCTGTATGGCCATGTGAGGGCTGTGTTAATCCTGTGAGTATGTGACAGTCTTTCCGTTTATCAGACCCAGAAACATCACTGGGAAGAAGGCACCCTTGAATGCTTTCATTTTATTTTATTTTATTTTTTAATATTCAAAGGAAAGGAATAATGCATTTGATTTCTAAGAATTTCTCTCACCAAGCGTTGCCACTTACCACAAGGGAACTGCCAGGGCTTTCTCAAGAACATCTTCCTGACTACACAAGTTTTGCTCCAGGCCAGTGTTCCACAATCTGAACTCAAATTGTAGACCTCTGAACCAAATAAGCTTTATCTGAAGGCTCATCTAGTCCTGGAATCTAAGTCACTTCTGTGAAGTCCCTGTGAAATACACAATGAAGAAATGTATTCCTATGTTTAATTCTCTATTCTTTATTGACATACTTCTATGTGGAGATATTCAAAGTCTCTTCAAATATCTTACTTAGAATAGAGATTTTAGTTGTTTCTTTCCTGGGCTTAGAATTTATGTGAAGCCCTCAAGCTTGTGCAAGCTGTGGTTTAAACAGGAAGAAAACCCAGTGTGCCTGCTTTACTGGGAAATAATTAGCACAGCTACTCTGAGAATTCTGTGTTTCTTAAGAACCAGAACATGTAATTACTGATGAGGGTGCGCTCAGTAGCCAGGCTGCTCCTGTCATCCAAGAGACCGAGCAGCCTAACTACGTAGTCCTGAAATGATCTCATGTTATCTCCCTTGGTTTTTAAGAGAACCATTTCAGCCCAAATTAATATTTACTCCAATCCCTGAATTAGACACACAGTTCATCCTCAGACATTCCGTAAATTATTACATAACGTCTATCTGTGGACTTTTACAGAGATTGGTTGTGATTTAGTAAAGTTTAACTTATAGTAATTTTCCATCCATTCATATGGTTTGGTTTAGAATCTATTTGATAGTACTTATAATTAACTTATGTTCAAAGACATAATTGTATTCATCTTTGCTTCTTTACTAGCATCATAAGAAATTTTTTTTCAGAATATTATGAGATTGGTGTCATACAGGAAAAGTTAATTTAATGAAAAGTTATCAATAGAGGTTAACTATTTCAACCGTTTTATATAAATATTGTAACAAGTGAAGAAAAACATGTATTTATCAGAAATGTAGTTTCAATGTCATAGTGGTGCACACCTGTAATTCTAGCTTTTGGGAGGCTGAGGGAGAATGGTCACTTTGAGTTTGAACCAGCCTGTTCTACACAGTGAATCCAAGCTCAGCCTGAACTACATAGCAAGGTCTCGTTTAAAAAACAAAATCAGAAAAGAACAGTACCACCAAAACACACAAACAATAACAAAAAAAAAAAAAGCAGAAAAGAAAAGAAGGTTCATATCCATCAGATCCATCCCATTTAACTCACTAAACAGAATTTTTTAAAAATATAATCATGAAAGCTATAGAAGAGTTATTTTAAAGTCATGTTAAGCATAATAGACTTGCAAAGGAAGATAATTTAAACTTAGACTCCAATTAAACATCAGATTTCATTAACCACATAAATCTGGGAAAACATTTTAATTCTAATAGCCATGTATGTTCCTCACTTCCTGAATGAAAATACAAGTATCATGTATAAATCTCAAGACTGTGGTGAAGGTTAATAAATTGAACTAATTTGTATAAATAATACACTTGGTAAAACTTATACTACAATCTACATGTTAGATAAATAATATATTATTTCTATTCTAATTAGCAACATCATTCCTGTACTTTCAGTAACAGTTATGGAAGTCATCACTCATTGAGTATTGTTAAGAGTTAAATGCTTCACAGAGATTCTACAGAAAAGCAAGCTCATAAAAACATGACACTGTGTCCTCAGCCACCTTGTTCACCGGATCTGGCTCCATGCAATTTCTGGCTCTTCCCCAAAGTCAAGATGACCCTGAAAGTAAAATGTTTTCAACTGATTCAAAACATCAAGGCATCTATGCCAACACAACTTAAAGACACTCATGAAAGAGTATGTCCATGCTTGCATCAGATCATGGCAAGAATGAGACAGCTGTGTTAGAAATGAAGAGAGGAATTTAAGGGCACTAAGGGCAACGTGTCTTTTACTATAATATATTTTTAAAATATAAATGCCCTACTTTTTAATCATATTGCATATAAATTGGTATCCTTTCAGGGTTTCTCCAGTTCTAAAAGTATCCAGTGAAGAAAATTGCCTCTGACATTGGCTTATTAGCTCTCACTTTCTGTTACTATAAGTAGTGGTTTTGTCAAATGAAAAAGCATTTTGGAAAAAGAAATAGAAAAAATCTTACTTCTTTCATTAAAATACAACATGAAAAATGAAGAGTATTATTAGATGACCTTCATGGTTGGTAAGCTCAGCTGGCAACATTTCAACAGTTGATTATAATAATCCTGGATGTATTTCCTTATATCAAATTAGGTTTCTTAAGGACTTTGGACAAGTAGAAATGACTAGTGTACTTTACTTTATTTGTCTTATAAAATTTCCTGATTTTTAAACACCAACCATAGAAAATCTGGAAATTTGGAGATACTTATTAAATATAATATATGCCCAGAATTAGATTCCTTTCCCTGGCAAGTGCAAGGACCTGAGTTCAATCCCCGGTTCCACAAAAAAAAAAAAAGAATTAGATTCCTTAATATTTCTGGGAAATTATTAACAAGATGAAAAATAAATTTCAATACTGAAAGTTATAACATTTATTTAATATATCTCTAAAATATATAGGAAAATTACCAATGCTTCATATCTGGGTATAACTACATGGTATTAAAGTAATGGAAACAGACTTGTGCTCAGTTCTGACCTTGGCCTCTAAAAAATATGACACCTTGGGCAAACTATTAACCTCTCTGAGTCAGTTTTCTCATTATGCAGTGCTGATAATGATACTTTGCAAATGCTTATGAGGGTCAATTAAGAAAATAAGTTTAGAAACTGTAGCCAACGCTCTAATATATGTCCCTAAGCATGTTGGAGTCTTGTCTCTTGGTCTATCCTCAGTATGAATGAAGCTGCTTAATATTACCTTAAGTAAGTTATGTCTTGTAAAACAGGACCAGAACAGAGCCATCATATCAGGCTGATTCACTCATTGTCCTAGACCAAGGCAATGATTTTCTGACCCTTACTACCTCTTAGGATTCTATAGTTAAACATTTAAGAACTTTTAAAGCTAGTTGTTAAACAATAGATTGGGGAGAGGCTCAGTAGAATAAGTGCTTCCCTGGCAAGTGCAAGAGCCTGAGTTTAATCCCTCCTTCCACCAAAAAAAAAACACAAAAAAAGAAAGGAAGGAAGGAAGGAAGGAAGGAAGGAAGGAAGGAAGGAAGGAAGGAAAGAAAGAAAGAAAGAAAGAAAGAAAGAAAGAAAGAAAGAAAGAAAGAAAGAAAGAAAGAAAGAAAGAAAGAAAGAAACCAGCCATGGTGGGAGAATGTACACTATGGAAAACGGGAGAGTCTGTTCTTGTTGAAATTTAATCAGGCCACCATTGCCTAAAGGGAAATAATAAATAATTTTTTTGATGTTTTCAAGAATATTTTAAATTAAAGGACTCAAATTAGTTTTGCTTTGGTGGTAAGGTCTACCTCTAACCCTTGGACTGTGGTAACGTCATACTGACTCTTTGCTTTCATTTTTCTTCTTCTGCACCAAATGTCAACCAACTTATAATTCTTCATAAGAATAGATTATTCTGAGTACTATTTCTTATTCATTTAAGAAACAAAAATGTTTAGTGCCTAAGTTGTGCCAACCCTAGGGGGTGCTTCGGGGGTTTAGAATCTAATGTTCTAATATGATTAACATCTGATGCTCATTGTATGTCTAGAACATGGATCATCCTAAACACCCTGAAAAGTTACCCTGTTTCATAGTAAGAGAGGCTTAAAAGTTGTACACAATTCAAGAGCTTGTGACAGGCAGCCAGGAGAGGCAGAGCCAAGCAAAATGACTCCAGAGTCTCTGCTTCTGTTGTCAGTTCTATGAACCCCTCTTATGAAATGGAGATGACCTAAAAATGGAAAAAATGCAATAAACTTGAGGATTTGTGAATATTTATCCTGATTTTAATTTGATAAAATTAAAATGTGCACAGGTAAATAACACTGCTAAGCACTTCTTACCTCAGCAAAATTCATATACTCTCTCTCTCTCTTGCATTTTTCTGTCAGGAATTTTTTGCAATGACACAACAGGGGATAAATTTTACATACTACTTTATAAAAAGAAAAGGTAGCAAAAATCTCCCATTATAGACTCTATAATAGGGCTTTAATATTTTTCCATTTATCTAATGCATACCCATTACACAGTATTAGATAATATTGATTCTTACTCTGTATATACCTCTTTGTTAAAATAGGCAATAATAAGGAGCCAGTAGATTTTCATAGTATACTACGGCCATAGGCAAGGAGAGCGTAGATAGCATTCAGGATGCCATGCTCGCTAAGTGAAGTCAGTAAGGTGGAGGCTGCATAGAAGAGGCCTGTTCTCTACAGGGCATCAGAGGTGTCAACTAAAGACGAAAACTGCCACTTGCGGAGCCACACTCACACCTTGATGGCACACCAATCAAAGGTTGCGTTTTCATGACTAAAGCTCTGTGGTGATCAGGTTGAGATTCCCATTTGCAGTTTAGAGGAGACTCATGTGCAGGGGCTTCATTAAGGTCCTTGGAATTCGCTTCTCCTGTAGGGAAGGGAGGAGTGACAACAGGCTGGACAGCATGGTCTGAGGCTGAAGCATAGTGGGTGGGCTTAGTGAACCTCGGGAGGAGTTGTGGAGAGGAGAGGCACTTGTGGTCTGCCCTGAAGACAGGTACTTCTCACCCCAGAAGAGGTAAGGTCTCCTCCTGTGAGGAGACGAGGTGGCTCACTGTAGAGCACCCCTCCTGGTCCTCCTTTAGGTCCAATAAATCTATATTTATAATCCCAAAAATACATTATTGTAATTCCACCAAGTTAATTCCAATCTACCTCTCCCAGTGCAACCCACAGTGAAAATAAAGACACTAAAGCATATTTGTAATTGTGGGGAGCCAATGGGCTCTAAGTCCAGCCACGAAGATGGCTTTCTGGAACAAAGAGGCTGACCCAGGGCCACATCTGGGTTTTATTCAGTCTTGAAGAAGGAGTGGCTTGAGGGTGAATGACTGAAAACGGTGGGGAAGTAGGTGAATACTGTGAGCTGAGCTAGGTGGGTGGCCTGCGCTTACCTCTGTCATATGCAGAGAGAAGAATATACAGCAAAATAATTTGCATTGTACTATTGAGATAGCATTGAATATCTGGGGTCCAGTGCTTAGGTTCTGATGTGTAATCTTCCAAGCCCCAGGAAGTCATAGCCTCTGTCTTGAGGCTCAATCCCAGCCAGCAGTGTGGAGCACCGGTTCTTCGTCCTGTCTTGGTCCAGCTCATATTAAAGAGCAGCAATTGGGGGTTATGAGGGAAACACAGCTGCCTCCTTCAAAGACTACCACTGGCATCTTGGCTAGACCAATATGCATTGCTTGAGGCCAATTGAAGGCATAAGGAAAAAGTCCTAGGCAGCCCTGTACATATCAGTATGTACAAGGAAATGAGGTCAGGCTCAGCCAACATGGAGAAGATCCCTCTTCTTTTAAGGAGAGCTGCTCAGGTGGTCCACCACAGCTTGTCAAAGTATCTACTGCAAAAACCAATGAAAAGTTTGAAAAAGAACAGCTAGACCTGAAGAATGATACTCTCTATCAGTAATTCTAAGAGGCAGAGTCACAGGACTATGTGCTACCAATTGCCTGAGGACAATAATGCAGACAGAAATATTCCCAGAGTGAAAGCAAAAGATCTCACCCCCAAGTGTCCAGAGTAGGAGCTTATCAGTCAGTGCTGCCAGCGCACAGCTCCACGCATAGCATTGCTTCTCATAGACTTCTTGTCTGAAGGTTTCCTACTCCAGAGCCTCTCGTCTGACACTCTGGTTCCCATTTTCTACCTTCATCTTAATATTCATATTTTATATTTAGTCTTATTTTCTAATAAACATCAGGTTTTCTCTCACTGTGTGAAAAGCAAGGAAAATGTTATTTCTGAAATGAATTATGATCTTAAAAAATAGAAATGATAATTATAAGTCTTCATTTCTTATTATCAAATTCCTCACAGAAGTGCCAGAAAATAAGTCATAAATTTGATCATGAAGAAGCATTTCAATCAAACTAGGAAGATAATTTTGTTTTGAATATAAAGTGCATTCATTAATATATTTTGTACTTTCTGAACATGCCTGTATGACAGAATGAGTTTCTAGGAAGAATAGTAATTATGTTGGGCAATAAAATAATGTTTTGAAAACATTTCAAAGACTCAATTTTTGTCAGTGATCTAAGTACTATTTAATCTCATTATGTAATAGTGTTTCAGAATTTACATGTCAGAACAATTATTCAATTTTCCAACAGTGTTAGAGTATTTGTTTTGGTCCAAATACAGACCAAAACAGGTTAAGAAAAATGAGACTTATACTTTTTATCTCCCAAGTGCTGGGATTACAGGAGCAAGCCACCTGTAAAAAGCCCAGTTCTTTTCTAACAAAATTATGTTCTGATGGTGGAGGCAAAATATGAAGTAAAATAATTATGAGTCATATATAAAAGTACTCTTTAACCAAATAAACAAATGTCTCAGTTCTATATATGTCTCTGTGTTACAAATATATAAATCAGCAACACATATTTTGTAGGCAATTAAAATAGTGTCACATGAGAGAACAGGGAACCTGGGAGCATTTTCTTGTGGGTTGGTTCCTAAGCTCTGACTACAGTGATAGAGAAGTGCCTATCCATCAGCAATGGGAAAGAAAGCATTCCAGATACAGGGAACGACAGGACAAAGCTTGTAAGGCAGCAATGAACTCAACATGTTCAAAACTCAGAAAGAAAGCCAGAATGGCTGCAGACTAAACAAAGGAGGAGAGGAGTAAGGACAAAGCTGGGAGAACTGAACAAGTGCCAGCTCACCAAGGGCTTTGGAAACCAGGTTAAGAAAAAAAAAAAGAGAAAAATAAGTAGGGAAGAAGATAAGGGGGAAAAAGGAAAGTTGGGAAAAGATGAGCAAGTGGAAGGAAGAAAAGGATGGTAGTAAGGGAAGATAAAGGGACACAAGATAGTATTTTCTGAGCAATGGAAAAATATTGCTATTAGAAAATATCACATCTTTTAAGGAGATAAAGCTTTAATGTAGACAATATATCACCACAATTCAGGGAGAAGACAAAGGTGGACTTGCATAAGTGTCCACAGGGGGCATAGCTCAGGGGCAGAGCATTTGACTGGGTAAGTGTCCACAGCCTTGGCGGAGAGTCCAGTGCTCTCCACAGCAGTGATTCTTCCTGGGCTGAAGAAGACAAAGCTAGCAGCTAGGAGAGCATCATGCATGCTCTCTCTTGTTTTATTTTTTTGGTGTGTGTTTGTTTGTTTTGTATTTAATACAGAATGTACAAGGTATCACTGAGTAAATGAGACTTATACTTGTTATCTCCCAAGTGCTGGGATTACAGGAGCAAGCCACCATGCCCAGTCTTAATTATTGCATTAATTATTAATGAAATAATTCTTAGTCACAAAATGTGTTGACCTCATTGAATTGAGACACACAATTCATCCCTGTCAAAATATAAAAATTCACTTTTGCCACTTATTATTTTTATCTGTTAGTTACCCTTATCATGATACCTTATCTCTTTCTAAGGGAAGCAGGTTGGTTCCTCCAAAAGACTGCTTGAGTAAAAACCAAAACACCTGACTTCCAACCACAATTCCAGTACTTTTTCAGCAGTAGGGAACCAGACATTTCAATGGAGGTAGAAACCAGAATTTTATTGCTAATGTAAGTTTTCAGTATTTACCAAGTATATAAACTGTAAAAGGGACACAATAATTACTTGTTATATGAGTAAGTTGGGGGGCCAGGGAGTTGGTTCCATGGATTAAGTGCTTCCCTGGCAAGCATAAGGACCTGAGTTCAATCCCTGGTTCTGCCAAAAAAATAAAAAATAAAATATATGAGTAAGTTAATGAATGAATAAAGTCACTAAAATTTCTGTAGCTCAGTTTTTTTACACATGAAAAATAATGTTTTTAGAAGCAGTACTAATTCAATTGTCGTGATCCATTGAATGGTGGTCTACTTTACAGTAAAACTATGTAGGCTTGTTGAGTTTTAACGGCAGCTAAAGAAAGCACAGATTACGTTTTGAAAGAACTAACGTAAGCCATTCTGTTTTACTCTATTATTTTGTTTATCAGAACAATGTAAATATATATTGCACTTGGCAACAAAATGTGTTTTTTGTACTTTCATTTGAATGAACAGTTGCCTAGTCCTGGACTAAAACAAAAAGATGAAGTTACAGCGACAATATGATTCAGGATTTCCTCATCCTGTGTTCCTATACTTAATCTATACAGAATGGAGTGGTTCTGGATCTGTCTTACTTCTTCTCCCCCTAAATGAAGTATACAATTTACTTACCAAAACTCAATGAAATACCTTCACTGACACTGAGACAGCAAAAAGGATAAATACGAAATAATTGCATGAAAGAAATAGACATATACAAAATCCATACCCCAGTGAGGTACAAATTAAACAGAACCCTTGCTCCTTCCCCTCCTACTCAGAGATACCTCTGCCTCTGTTGACAGAGACTTAGAAGTTCTCAGATATTAAAGTGTTGAATGTCTTTTTCGACTTTCTTTAAAATATTCCAGGATTTGAAAATCAAAACAAAGATTTGGAAAATTACCAAAGTCTCCAAATTACTTTGATTTGAGCAGTGCAGCTAGATGAAGCTTTCAGGCTGCCCCCATAGCTCAGCAGATTATAGTTCCTGCTTAGGCAGACTCAGGGACCTGGTGCCATCCCCAGTGTACCTGCCAGCCCTGCCCCCAGGACGCACTGAGACTAGGCGTGGTGGCGTCACCTGTAATCCCTGTGCTTGGGAGGCTGAAAACAGGAGGATGACTATGAGTCCACTCTGTATAGTGAGACCCTGTAGACCCTTTACTAAATACACTTTAAAAAAGGAAACTTTCATCATCAGTATAATTTTGAAATTGTGTCACCCTCTGTAGTACAATTCCTGACTCATTAGGTGTTATACCCTTCTGCCTTTCTGGCTCTGTGGTGGGCTTGGTTGCTTAAGACCCTGCAGAATACAATAGAATCTCAAGAAACTTCGAAATTCAGTGTGTAAATTTACATAGATGATGTTAAAAGTAGACCAAGGAAAATAATTGCAAATATGTGTCATCAGGTAACTTTCCACCTGGTCCAGAGACTTACTCAACCTCTACTTTTACCAAGAATATATTTTGAGACAATTCCTTTCTCACAGATATAAAAATCCTAATAATAATTTGTCCTCTTTTTTTAAAAAAGAAACTCTGATCATTTTAACTAATGTTTTCAGTTCTTTGGAGTTTTCTTTATTAGAAAAATAGCAAATAATATAATCACTTAATATTAATGAGTAAACTCAGAATGTCTCATTCTACTAAGAAAGACAAATTTACTGAAAGACAACCATTTTCACTTCCTATGTGACAATTTTTCAAGATTAAGTTAGCAACGTAAGTCCATAATAGTGGAAATTCACTGACAATGCAATAGTACTACATTTCTGATGCTGGACATTCTATTAGAGTTAGATCGATATTGACAACAGTGATGAAGTCTTACTTTATGAATGGAATATGAATAATAGAGATTTATAAGCAGTAATACTTAGATATATTTCTGAGTATTATATTTATAATTAGCAAGAGAATTTTAAAAATACAAAGCATTCACTTACCACTATGTTTTTAAATGCTTTGTATTTATTTGTTCCAAGCTACATGTTCTCTTGGGAACATACATTTAATAAAGATACACAGTACAGTAATTTTTTAAGGATTTCATTCCACTAACAAGGGGAAATGTATCAAGGTTGTCAAAGTCAAGCCAAATGAAATCAATTGACATCTATTAAGCCAAAGGAAGTACTGAAATAAACATTTGCCAAGAACCAGGTTTTGGATTTTCATTTTTTAGACTTATGTCCTCTGCCTTATAATTTTCTTTTTTTTCCAAAATAAAAGTAATAATCCATTTATCCTTCAGTTTTTCAAAGGGTTTTAAGATTACTCAATTAGAGTATCATTTTAAAGATGACAAAAGGAGTAAAATAAAATTATTCTACAAGAGTTAGTCATAACCAAAGAGAAGGTAGAAATAATCACAGGAAAACATTTCTCAGGGGATAATTTAATAACATTACTATGAGTGTGGGAAGCCCTATACCACTGGATGGTTAGGAAAGGGCTTATTAGCTAAGCCATTGTCTGAAACCCACTGAATCACTGGTTTCTTTGAAAAATGATTGGTCCTTTTTTTTTTTTTTATAAAGATGGGTTTTAAATTTTAAGAGGAACTCCAAGCTGCAGAGCTGATGGAGAAAAAGACCACAAATCTTACTTGGTTTCTGATTTCTTAGGCCTAGGAGTAAGGTAAGATGTAAAATATTTGCTTTCATAATTTTGAGAATCAAAATCAGTAAGATAGAGTATGGAAGTCACCCTAGATACTTGGTAAGGTCAGCAATTGGAGCTCTGGCAGGAATTTCCCCATCAAAAGAAAGAGAATGGACTTCCCCTGCTGAAGCTTAATTTTACAATCCATTCTCCAAAGTGGAAAAAAACTGAATCAGTTTGTATATTTAATATTTTATAATATGATCAAACTTCTAAATAGAAATTATCTTGCATGGACCTAGTATCATCAGATCTTCATTCTAGTGATGTTTTTGATGTAGAATTGAAGATCACTTTCATGCAAAGAAATCAGTGGGTAAACTCCTAGCAAACCTCAGAGTGTAAAGGGGATATTTTCTCCCTGTGACCCACTCAGCTACACTGTATCCCCAGATGAGCCCTTTGGGCAAGCAAACAAGTTTGGTTTTATAAACAGTTGCTATAGGAGAAAAGAAAAAGTTCAATTACAAAGATTTATAAATAGAAATTTTTTATTTTAAATCTTAAATATATTAAAATATTTCCCCCACTTGTATTTTCTGACTGAAACCTAATTGCTTTTGTCATGACTTTATTTTTAGCATGATATTTAAGTACAGAGTATTTTTAAAGCTAAGCATTACAACTCATTTTCTAGGTGTATAATCTGAAAATGAAAATTATAATTTTTCTTGGGCTCCTGGGAGCTACATTGTCAGCCCCGGTAAGTGATTTTATAACTCTTGGTCTTATGCAAATCCATAGCAATCTCTTCTTTAACCAGTTCTGTTTTATGCTTTTAGCTTATCCCACGGCACCTTATGTCTGCTAGCAACAGCAATGAGGTTAGTTTAAAAACTTAAAATAATATCTTCCATTTTCATAAGTGAGAAATGAGATGTAAGTTTGTCCTCAATGCAGCCTAGATCCTGTCTACTAGCTTTAACACATATTTAAACAAATTCCCAAATTTAGATATGCTATGTCTACCAGGTTCCTTCAATAGTATTACTTTATCTCCCTCATTTGATTGCTAATTCTTCAAAGACAAGTATTGTGTTCTAGTTCACCCAGTATGGGTATTTATAGCTGTATAAAAGTTAAAACAATTATATGAACCACAGGAATGGGTTAAAATTGTGCAGTTTCATACACAGTGGGAGTGACGTTAAAGCCCAGTTCTGCTTCTGATTCTAACCTGTCTGTACTCACTATAATTGAATGTAAGCCAGTGGGGAAAATATGTTACTTCTAACAAGAAACTGATCAATGAGCTCTGACATTTGTTTATAGTAAATATTCTTCTTAATGACTTCAGAGTACCTAGTAATCTTGTTTTCATATTATTTCTCCTCTTCTAGTTACTTCTGAACCTTAATAATGGTCAACTTTTGCCACTGCGGCTTCAGGTATCTATGTCAAAAGTCAAATTTAAGGAGAATATTTTTCCACTTTTCATGTCTAATGGCATTTTGTTATGCAGACAAATAAGTATCCTGATTCTATATCTGAAATCTCAATTTTAGCAATTACAAATTCATCCTATATGTTCAAATTTGTCCTACATGTTCTAACTGCCATTTATTTAAAGATTCAGGTAAAACCTACAATTTAATTAACATTCATCTGTAGAGACTTTGGTATGAGCTATATACTAACTATCACAATTATAAGAAAAATCATCCACCTTACACAAAATCCTATCCAGTAGTGAAGGGGACAAAGCTGGTTTGGTGACTTTCAACAGTGTGTTCCTTTACCAACCTCTCTGTGTCTCTAATCTCTCATGACCATGGAGAATTTAGCACTATATTTGTGGCTTGTGACTCAGGATGCTGTCTTTTTCATAATGTAGCTCTGAAACCCAGAAACTGTTTGGGTATTTCACCTTTCTTGCTCAAAGCCGACTTTGAATTCTTTTCTGTATGAGAGAGCAATACTGTCTTTTGTGTGCTCCAGGGCCCCCTCGCTTCCTGGATTCCTCCCTTCTCTGGCATCCCATTGCAGCAGCAGGCTCCAATTCCAGGACAGCCCCAGGTCTCATTGTCAACTCTGGACCAGCTTGTTGGACTGTTCCCAAATGAGGTTTCTTTCCCAAGACAAGTTGCTTTTGCCCAAGGAGCCCAGATTGGCCAGCTGGACCCCTCACAGCTTCAAATACCATCACAAACCCAACAAGGCCCTAATCCTGTAAGTCATGCCTCTTTCATTTTGCCATTCTAAGAAGAGATGGAAACACATTGACTATAAACACAAATATGAAACATCTTGAAATAAGACAGTAGTCCTAGTGAAGGTTTTTTTTTTCCTATTTCACATTTCTACCATCATTGAAAGTACTTCCTTATAATCTCCAGTTTTTAATGTGAAAGATACCCTTCAGATCAGCTGTTCGACAATACAGCCAGAAACAGAGTTAAAACAAATGTTACACACAATAACTAGAAAAATGATATCTGAAAAAGAAATTACAAGTTACATTAACAAGAGTTCATACAGTAGATGACCTTTGTTATGGATCACTGCTATTTCAAGTTCACTGACTGGCTCTGTGGCAGCCTAGGGATTTTCAATAACAAAGTCATGTATAACTTTTTACATCCTTCTTCTTGTGCAGGTGATGCCTTATGTGTTTCCCTTCAAAGTGCCTCAAGAACAAGCACAGGTAAATGAGCAGAATACCGTGACTAATCAAGAGAGCTGCTATTGATATGCTCTTTTCTCCACTTGCAAGGCTGTAGACACCCATTCAGTGGTGTCTGGGCTGGCATTAGTTTACTGATGCTGGAGTTCACTTAGATCTTTCAGAACAGGGAACTAAGAGACTCTGGGATCCTTGGATTTCTAGGACATTGCTATATTGAGAGAAAAGAGCTTGTTAAACCCCAGATCACATTCTTTCTGCATCTAAGGTACTGGTTTTTGGGAATAACTTAAAAGTAATACCATGGACTGACTTTACAAGCCCAAATTTTGTTTTGGAGGGCAATGCATTTATATTACAAACTCTTCTGTGCAGGGCTATAAAAGCATATGCTGCACTGATTGGACTGACAAAATATGATTACATGTTGCTTGACAGTTAAAAAATTCTGCTGAAAGTATTTCAAGGTTCTTATATGCAATGTTTCCATTTGCTAATGATTTCTCTTAAATAAGAGAATCTTTCAGAAATGAATACAAACTAGTAAAATCACTATATTAATATGGAAAATATCAATATTAGGATAATTAACATATTATCCTAGGTTCAAAGATACTGTGCTATACTTTCTTTCTTTCTTTCTTTCTTTATTTATTTATTTATTTATTTATTTTTGGTAGAACAGGGGATTGAACTCAGGCCCTTGAACTTGCCAGGGAAGCACTTTATTCCATTGAGCCATCTCCCCAGCTCCCATAATTTATATTATTTATCAGCAGAGTATTAAGCTGTCATAAAAAATTATACCACTTTATTCTTCTGTATTAGAATTGTATAGCAATTTTATCTCACCTAACCCCCATCACAAAACTTAATTCTAGACATTATCTCATCCTATCTCATAAGCATTTAGAGTTAAATCTATGTTGTATAGAATTACTTCATTTTCAGGATCAGGATATTTAGTCTTAGTGGGATTAAATTCTGAATCCCAATAAGCTCAAATAATTGAGCTATAATACAATTCATTGTCCTTTCTTTAACATTGTAGAAGTGGCGCTCCCCCGTCTTTATCACAAATTCACCTGTGATAAGTTGGAAAATTACAAATTAAGCCTGGATCGAAAACTAGAATAATCAAACACCCCACAGTTTGACGACAAATGAAAACGCTCAATATGTGACTTTAATTCTTAGTCAAGATTAAGAATGCCAAGGGCCAGCCAAATAACTCAGCAGATTAAAGTGCCTACAAACAGGCACAGGGGCCAGGGGTTCCATCCCTGGGCCTGCCATGCTGGCCCTGCCCCTGCCCCCAGGGTATGCAGAAATGGCAATTGAGACTGCACGTGGTTGGCACGCACCTATAATCCCAGCTCTTAGGAGGCTGTAAACAGGTGGATCACTATGAGTCTGATCTAGTAGAATGCCCTGTAGAACCTTCCTTAAAATACAGAAAAAAAAGATTAAGAATACCTGTACAAAATACAGATTAGAAGATGAAAATTATGGCCTATGCTGAGCTAATAGAATCTCCTGTTTATTCCTCTGTTTACAAATAGATGCACCAATACTATCCTGTTTATATATTTCCACCCTGGGAACATCCGCAGCAAACAGCCACACCATCACCTCAACAGACAGGGCCCCAGCAATATGAGGAACAGGTATTTGATTTTAATTGTGTGTGTGCGTGTGCATGCGTGTATGCGTGCATGCGTGTGCATGCGCACAAGGCTATACATACACATGCACACTCATCAGAGACTGAACCTAGGACTGTGTGTGATAAGCAGATCCTGTGCTAGGGAGCTGAACCTCCAGCCTTTTTATCTGAGAATAGGGAAAATTCCCAAATGAAACAGTAACTGACTATATTCAAAGAGGAAAAAGAAAGAAAACTGCATATATTTTGGCCAAATACTGAGCAGCATGGCTTGACAGACATAAAACAGAATAATTTCTCATTATAATCAGCTGTGTAGACTCTGATAATGATCCACACCTATAGTGTAAATGAAAGAAGTTTAATAAATGGACTCTAAAAAAATTAGAAACCAAAGGCTGAATCACCTCTGAAAATGAGTCTTCTCACATTTAAAATCTCCTACATCCATCTGTATTATTACATAAATTAATTTACATAATTTATACTGAAAATTATAAGCAAAAATTAGAGTAGCTATCTTGATGAAAGATGTCTTAATCAATAGATCTTGAGCTAGTTAGATATTAGTATATTGTATAATGTGAACCTGCAATGAATTTCAGAATTATAATGTAATTTCATGTGGTTTATACATAGCTACTGTTGCTTTAGTTAGAATGGAAATATCTTTATTGTTAATAATCACCACCTTACCCATCAAAACAATTGATTTGAAACTGAAAAATATGCTTAAATAACCGATAATAATAACCCAAATTATGTTATGTAAATTTAGAAAGAAAAAAACTTTAGCCTAGAAGTGATATAGCATTCAAAGGATTGTTGTAACTCAATAATCAGTTTTATCAACTGAAAAATATGAAGTTTTATAAACGTCCTCTATATGTACCTATAGATTTAATGTTTTACTATAAATTCATGACAAAAATCAACAAAATAAACCTAATTCAAAAACCTTGCAGATACCATTTTATACTCAGTATGGATACATCACACAGCCAGAAGAAAATGTGAGTAAATTCATGATTCTCCTCTTTGAAAGACCCTTTCAAACTACTTACTTAATTACCACTATGGCAATATATTGTCATGTTTGTGTCAATATGTCTTTCAGCCAAAGATCACCAGGAACAGTCTAGTTGAACAAAGCTGGATTTGTCCACACTTTACTGTGAGGAGACCACATATGGGGGGAGGCCTGCGGGGTATCTTCACAAGAGGCTCTTAGGATGAGGCTTCTCAGGCTCTGGGCTTGTCAAGTGGCTTTGGAGGGAGTTGGGGGAATGGTGGTTTGCTCAGGTTTGATATTTTCAAAGGCAGGGATAATCCAATGATTGTATAGCTGAAGGATTCTAATGTAGAAGGCAAGGACAATGGAACAAGACAAAAGCTGTGATCCATGAAGAAGCAGTAGTTCTCGTAGTAACCAGAGTCTGAGGATTCTTAGTGTTTTTGTGATTTGTACAGTGACTTGCTGGAGACAAGAACATGGCTTTGTTTTGTTCTCCTAATGCTATTGTATGCGGAGACAACTATCCCCACTGTTGAGGTTCTGCACAAGTGTTTGTGCTTAACAGCCCAGCAGGACCTAGCAGGGAATATTCAAAAGCAAACCTTCCAGAACTGAGGCAGAGCTGAGTGTCCCGCCATCTCCGTCGTCGCTAAACCCAGGACTTGCTTTTTTCTCAAATCTAAACTGCTTTTGGCTTTCAAGAAAACAATTGGAGAATTTAGGAAGTGTTTGACTGCTTTGACATAGCACAGTATCACTAATTTAAACCATTTTAAACTTTCTGTTTCCCAGGGTGTACCAGGAAGACAGCAGCAATCAGCACTTGATCCACTCCTCGGCACAGTGGCTGAAACTGTCCTAATGGTAAGATTACTCACAGCACTTGGCCAGCAACAAGAACTAAACAGCTAACACACTGTAGGTTCCTTCACTAAGGCTGTTTTTCTTATAAATTTCATCTTGAATCTATTACCAGTTGCTGTTTCTCCTTTTAGTAATCATTTTTAGTCAAGATTTTTTTTTTTTGGTGGAACCAGGGATTGAACTCAGGCCCTTGCATTTGCCAGGCAAGTGCTTATTCTACTGAGCTATCTCCCTGGCCCATTTAGTCAAGATTTTAGTCAAGGTTTACTCAGTTTCTCACATATTTCTTGAGGCTGTCAGATGTTGCTTAGAAGCAAATATTAAGAGACAATTATATTAGTGGAATAAACCATTACAATAGGTTATGATCTAGAACACAAAGTTACATCTTGAATATAATGCTTGTTTTGAATTTCAATCTTGCTACTTTATATTCTTCCCAATTTTGACCTATTGGAATGTGTCACCATTTTATTTACATTCCAATTCTCTATAGCCAGAAGGAGTGATACCATTTTTACAAAAAGAAGTGGTGAACTTTAGGCAAGACAAAGCAGGAGCATTTATGCCTTCAACTTCACCCAAACCGAGCACTGCCAATGTTTTCACTTCTGGTGTAGACCCCACTATTGCTTCCACGCTTCCAGAAGAAAAGGTAGAGTTACAAGATCATTTTCTGTAAGAAACTGCTTCTTAATGCAAAAATATAAGTTAGTTCTTAATTTATAGGACTGAGTTGTGGAAATAATAATGCAACTAATGATATAATCAAATATATTCTTAGCCCTTGATAAACTGTTTTTGATAATCAATTTATCAGAATACAACCCAATTTTAATTTAATTATAACTTCTTATGAATGTCCTTTTCTCTCTAGGCCAAGACTAACAGCCTCAGAGAACCATAAGATGGTGTCCTAACTATTGAGAATTTTTTGGTAGGTACTTGCCAAAAGTCATGGAATTAAATGCCCTGAAAAGGCTTAAGAGAAAAAAAAGCACTAATGGTCTAAAGTATTAATGAAAAATTATTAACAAAGTGATTATGAAGAAAAAAGCTGATCTTTATATCTACCAAAAAATAATTATTATATAGTTTAACTATTTTAATATAAAAATTAATTTTTGAGAATCAGAAATTTGGTCTCAATTCTAACAGCACAAACACTACATTAGGTGTATATAAAAGACACTCAATATTCCACATGGAACTGGTTTTTCCCAAATCATCATGTCCCTTTGCAAGAGGAACAGTGCAATAATCCCAATACAAGTGTTAACTAAAAATCCCAAATTATAAACAAATTTCATAGTAACAAGATAATTTCAAACTTAATGGCGTAAGTAACAGTAAGTGCTTGGCTGGGTGTTTAAGCTACAGTGGGAGTTTGGTAGGAAAACAGCCCTGCAATAGCACTAGAAAGTAAAAATACATATTAACAAAAGTAAATAAAGTGACCTAAAGGGAACATGGAAAAGAAAGGTTTTTAAAATTTCTTCCTTGCTGCTCCTGAATCTCTTCTAACTCCTCCTATATTTAGAAAAAGAAACACTCTATTCACCCCAACAGCTTGTCAAATAAAAAAAATGTTTTCACAAATCAACCTAATGGTACTAAAATGTTTTATCTTCTTTTTCAGAGAAAAAGATGTACAGTGTCTTGGATATCATTTTAAGCTGTTTATGGCCTGATGCTAATATCAGTGCTCTGAAATCTACAAAATGTCTTCGTTCTTCTACTTAATTTACCTTTTCTTAATTACCTTTTTGATATTGTACTCTTTAAATATGTCACAGAAAAATAATATAGTCATGTAGTAATAGCTCTTATTTTCACAAAACTATATTTCTTTTCAAATATTCTATTACTATATAATGTGGAATTTAACAACATTGAGCACAAAGCTAGCATCATTTAATTCAGTTGGGTAATTGTTTTCATAATGGATTCCTTTATAATATTGTGTCATGCATGAGAATAAAGATATACTGTCAATGGACTGATGAGCAATGTGGTGACTATCACTGCTGTACTACACTATGTACCATCTATCACACACAGTTGTCTCAGTTCATTTCCCAACCTCACTCACACAGATTCCTTTGGTTCGATTTCTATGAAAATCAAATTTACTTTTGTCATAAATTTTGAGATACAACACGATAAAGCTAAACAGAGAGAAGGCTGTTCTCACGCTGAAGAATCAGCTCCAAGGAAGACAGGTGCTCATTTGGGGTGGCAGAATCCTAGACAGAATGGGGCATAGATGCTGGATTTCAACAGATTTTGCTCTGAAACTCTAAGAAGCCACTTAAATTGAATTTTATTTTTCTTGGATTAGAAATGATAATACTTTAGAAATTCTCAAATGACTACTTAAAATTATGCATATAAAATATCTGGCTCATACAAAGCACACAAGGAATGTTAATTTTTCTTTCTCAAATATTTTCAACTTACTTTTTCAACAATGGACCTTTAGCTGAAATTCTGAAAAAGCAGGAAAACTGTCATTCAATATAGTTTACATATTTACAAATGTGTGTTACTGTGTATACATGTGCATAAGAGGAAAAATGAATAAATGAATGAATGAACACGTGGCAGATGTCTCTAATAAAATTTGCTGAGTGTTCTAGGATTCAAAGTTGAATACCTTGGTCAAGCAATGGCCGTGACTCATCCACATGGCTGACACTGACAAAAGGATCTACAAAGTGCAGTACAGGGTTACAGGATAAATCCTGAGGGGACTTGACTGACCTTATCAGACACAAAAGTTACATTTCTTGTTATATAGGTCTCGCTTTATCTTGGTTTGAAGCATCCAGCAGAAAAGTGTACAAACAAGGTATATAAAGTAAAGCCATATTAACATACTTTTTTTTTTTTTTTGTCTTTTTGAGACAGGGTCTCACTATGCAGTTCAGGCTGGCCTTAAGCTCACTTTTGTAGCTCAGGCTGGTCTCGAACTCACAACAATCCTCCTGCCTCAGCCTCCCGAGTGCTGGGATTACAGGACATATTAACATACTAAGGTGCAAAAGGCTCTAGTCAATAACTTCTATAGATAACCCACTACTATCGTGGACTCCTGGATTGTTTTGGAGTGTTTTGCTGAATTCAAGCACCTATAATAAGTGAATGTCAATAGATTACTCATCTCTGATAGGATGTAACAAAAAAGGGGATACAGAGGAAGGATCATTTATATTTGTATACACAGAATAGTTAAGATAGATATACAGCTACTTTTGCTTAATTCTATAAGAAGAAAGATTTATACTAATAGTGTTTGGACAGGATATCCTGTCTGCTTCTTGTGTTATGGATAACCACTAGGAAGATAACAATGTAGAAAGCATTAATTATTGAAATTGTCCTATTAATCAGCTTTGAGACTGTCTCATTGATGTTTGTCTCTCAATAAAACTTAAAAAATAAAAAAATAACAAAGTTGAATACAATTCCAAAAATCTTACTTTTTCTAGCATGTAATAGTGTTACAACTTGCAATCTGCTACTTGCTTCTATGGAAGAGTAATCCAGTAATCATCTGCTACATTTTCATTTTATTTTTATCCTTCTTTCTAAACTGATGTGTTTAATAAATGCAATTCTGAGTCATTAATTGATCTCTTAACATGGAAATGAGAATTGAAATACCAAGATACTTGATAAAATTGGCTGTTCAGCAGCTAGGAATATGGCATCCCAAAATCCCAAGGATTCACACAATCATGTTTAAAATTTTGAGGTAATGAAGACCAAGTGCTTAGAATACATCCTAAAGCAGAGCAAGTATTCAAACTTTTCCTTTATGGAGGAGGAGGAGGTCAAACCAAACAGTGGAAGGTAGGGAGGAAAAGTGAATATGACACAGCTTTTCTGTTCAAGGCCAGAAAATGGAGAAGTCGGGGAAATCTTCAAAGCTCAGTATGAAGCTACAATGAACTCAACAGTTTGGC
Source organism: Ctenomys sociabilis (assembly GCA_004027165.1). Classification (NCBI taxonomy): domain Eukaryota; kingdom Metazoa; phylum Chordata; class Mammalia; order Rodentia; family Ctenomyidae; genus Ctenomys; species Ctenomys sociabilis. The sequence goes on from PVKA01006957.1 coordinate 34,782, forward strand.
AATATCAGGGCATACGGGCTTAATAGATAACATTACTGTGGCAGTTTAACTGGGCTAAGGAACGAGGGATGCCTGGTAAAACTATTTCTGACTGTTTCTGTGAGAATGGTTTTGGAAGATATCAGCAATTGAATTAGTAATCCCAAAAATGGCAGGGCATCATCCAATAGTTAATAACCTAAAGCAAACACAAATCTGGAGTAAGAGCACCTTGGTTCCAAGCTTTCAGGCTTGGACTTAGACTCACTTGGGTTTGGGCTGGGACTCCCCAGTCAGCTTCCATGGACCTCTTGCTCATAGCGGGCAGATGGTGGGCCTTAGTTTGTATCGTGATATGAAATAATCTCTCATGATAAATGTTTATCTCTATATATTTCTCTGTATAATTGGTCCTGTTTCTCTGAACACTACATTAAGAAAGTACTCAAGGATAAATATTTTCTTTGAAACAATATAAAAGCAAGCAAGCAGAGTTTATTTTAAGCAGTAATAACAGAGATACATTGGATAAATTTAACTGACCCAGCTGAATCTCTCAAGGCACAAAAACACATTACTGAACCTTTGTCCAAGACTCAATCTGCTATAAGAAGACGTTAAATTTAAGTTCTATTTAGGTAATCTTTTGCAACTGGTGTCTGAATAGAGTAACCACTATCAGTGAAATATTCACTTTTTTTCAAACTTTTCTTAAACTTATAAATCCCATTTTATTTTTAAAGAATACAAAATAATGATAGAAAAAAGCATTCAAAATGATTCAAGATTTCTCTAAACAAATCAAAAGGAATTCAACAATAATTGTTGTATTACATGATGCTGTCTTCAAATTAATCGTTCCCAGATTATCAGACATAAACATGTAAATCCCGTTTTATTCTTGCCCACAAAAAAATTTACACTTAACGCATTCAAAAAATTATGTATAGCAATAAATGTATGTTGCTATAGCTATTAACTATGGATTTTATATTTTATTAAAATAATTACATTTTATTTATTATTGACACACTTTAGATATGAATAATGGTCATATTTATTATGAAAAATTTGCACTCATACATGATATATTTTGATTCATTTTTTCCCAACCCCCCTCCTCCCTTCATCCCTTCTCCCTCTCCCTAAGTACAAAGCTTTGTCCCAATTCTATTCTTCTTTATAATCTTTTATTTTCCTTTGCTCTTCCTTCCTTTCTCCTTTTTGCTGCCCTAGTTTCTCTTTCCTTTTGAAAATTTTCTTCCAATTTTACAATATCTATTGTACATATTGGTCCTCATTTGCTCTTTCAGTTTCTCACACCAGGTAAAAAATGCAGTGTTTACATGTAGAACTCCAATTTATTTCACATAAAAGTACAATCTCAAGTTGAATCCATTTACCTAGAAATGCCTCGAATCTATCCTTCTTAATGGCAGAGAACTACTGCATTACATGAAAAACCACACATCTAATTTATCATTCTTCATTGGATGGCATTTGGTCTGTTCTCCAGATTTAGCTGTTATAAACTGCTACATAAACATGGGTACATCATGTGGTATGATGATATTTAATTTTTTTAAATTTTATTTTACTTTATTTTAAATTGAGAAGTTTGTCTGTCTGTCTGTCTGTCTGTCTGTCTGTTTGTCTGTTTGTTTGTTTGTTTTGGCTGGCTCAGCCTGCCTTAAGGGCCAATCTGATAAGGCATGGGGAGCTAGGGATCAAACCACTGTCCACTGCACCTGACTGGGTTTGCCCCAGTAGGCACTTAAACAACTGAGCTAACCTGCAAGCCTCCTGCATGATGATTTTAATTCTTCTGGAAAGATACCAAGAATAAGAATAACTGGATCAAATGAAATGTGTAATCCTAGTTTTTTGAGGACTCTCCAAACTGATTTCCATAATGGCTGCACCAGTCTACACTCTCACCAGCAGTAGAGAAGAGCTCCTTTTTCCTAACAGCACCTAAAGCATTTGTTATTTGGTTGATTTCTTGATGATAGCCATTCTTTCTGGAGTGAGGTTAAACTCAGTGTTCTTTTAATTTTCAACTCTCTAACCAATGTTGTTGAAGGTTTTCATACATTTATTTCCCTTTGTATTTCTTTGTTTTCTTTTTCTTTTTTTTTCATTTATTTTTATTTTATTAAAATACAAATGTCAATCAGACAGTTTCAAGACACCTTAACCATACACATTCGATGAATTAATGCATTGCAAACTGTTTTCATAACGTTTTGGTATTGTACGAGGTGCATACATGATATTATATTTACAGATATTATTTTAGCAGATATCTCTTATCAGTGAATTAAGAGTGTAGTTGCTTACTTATGTTATTTTTTTATACCTGAATTATATCGAAAATTCAATAATTATTTACCTAGTGGATGACCATAGTACTAAAAGCCGACATAATATCCTTTCCAACCACCATTAGTGCAGATCTTGCCTCTCATAGAATTATGTAGAAGCACAGCGTTATCTATCCCAACTGTACTGTCTATACACACACATCATTATTTTTTCTTTCTACAACCCTTCCTTTGTCTACACCTGTCAAAAGTGGGCACTCCATTGACATTCAACTAACTTAGGTGCTTGAACTCGACACCACAATAAAACAGAGTCCAGCATTTTACAAAAAGAGTGAGTTATTCAAAGAAATTGTCGACCATATCCATTTACAGCG